>DWAJ01001477.1:0-22039 GCA_018238005.1 Eurema mandarina | reverse complement strand
TCGCTAAAGTAGAGACTGAATAAATTAATAACCGACTTGGTATTACATGGATCTCACAACTTTTTACCGTAGAACAATTGAGTTGGGAGACTTGGTTTTTTTGACAAGTATTGTTTTTGATGGGATCCTTTGGTCTAATTAGTTTTTGCTCATCTTATAGCATTTAACCATGCACTTTACCCACATATCTTTGAACCAATAATCTTCCATTTTTGAACAGCTATCATTCTGTCCAACATTTACAAGTCAAAATTTGCCTACTTTAAACCATCAATACATATTCCAACTATTCCCTTTTAGCAGCTTACTCCCAAAAATTTAGTATACGTGCTGCATGCAACTAACCTGCACTCCCCGGTGCCACCCTTCTGCAGGTCCTCGAGGAACTGGTCGTACTCCGCGTTCCTCTCGCCGACAGTCTCCACGTCTATCTGCTTCTCATCGCGGATGTAGAACACGACGTAGCGGTGCTTCTTGTCCTTCTTGATCTCCTCATAGGTCGTCTTGCACGCGTCCGATACTGTCACACCAGACGCCTGAAAAACGTTTTGTTATTACATTTCGATGATATTTTATCTATGACGTGTGCATTTCTGGAGGTCGTTAAAAACGGTCAAAGTAACGAAACCGTTAAGGACCCCATTATTATTAATCTCAACATATATTGATTTTCTTATGACATCTAGTGGGTTTACTTTTAAAAATGATTTTTTGATGTGGTTTTAACTACAACAATCTGAAAATCCTACTTAAAATTAATATATCATCTAAATACATTTTAATCCTGCTCAGCGGACCAAGTAAATAGTTTCAAAGTGTGACATAATACGCAGCTGCCGTCCTATTTTACGGATAATTTTAGATACTAAGTGGTCGTATTTTGTGTATAGCAAATTGTTTGGAGACTCGTGTTCATGTGTCGCAAGTCGCAACGTGTTAATATTAATTATGATAATTACGATGATTGATGGTTCAATTAAATTGCATATTATATTAAATATTTGAATATCGGCTGACAAATATGTATGTTATCCGTTTTTGCATAGATGGACTCATAAGACTATATTATTGTGATTATTTGCTAATAGCATCAGATTCAAATGAAAAATATTGGCCACTGTAAGACATACATATTTGTGTATTTGCAACACTTCTTTAAGTAACGTTTAATCAGATTTATCTCAAAACTGGTCGACTAGTCTATGATAAAACAGTCTTGTCTTTTCCCAAGCTGTAGATCTTTGTCCATATTCAAATTTCCTAAAATTGCCTCAATACAAGTTTACTCATGTAAGCGAAACAGACAGACGTATAAATTACGATAAAGAATAATTATAAATTATAAGTAGGAAACAAAGAAAGGAAAATTAAGTACTATTTTTAATTCCAAATAAATATATTCGTACATTTTTAAGCCTAACAACAACACTTACGGTACCGATGTCATTGACATTTTATACATAAACAGAGCGCGGAGATAAAATACCAAATAATCGTCTTCTGAAGTTTAACCTTCAGCGTATCAAGATAAAGTCTCATTCACACGACATTTAGAGGACTTTCGAACGAACTTTCGCATTTCACGATCCACAAATGCATCTAACCTTAGCGAGTGCAAATGTTCCATGACTCAGTTGTTTTGAAGTTAAACCTAAACATCCAAAATTAAAATTAAACTAATTGTTGTTCCGTTGAAGAAAATTGTTTTTAATAATTTTTGTTGCGTCATATATTTAATTATTTCTTTATATTTTTAATCTTTGGCTACACCAAATACTTGTTATTTTAGTTACTGCTCATTCTGCTATTTTATTTCGGAACATGTTAATTTTATGAATAAGAGATCCTTTCAAATCTTAAATTGTTTCTTATAACTTCAAACATTTTATTATTTGCTTAAAATTATTATATTATTTGTGAGTCTGATAATAAGAAAGAGACACATGTAACTAAACTTTAAATAAAAACAATTTTACACATGGTAACATCGTTCAGTTGTATCAACGCTCAATTCAACTACAATGACATTTTTTGTATACATAATATAAAGCAGACGTACAAAAAATGTAAACAAAAAGGCGTTATCGTGATTGTAAAGTACAAACATTGTTAGTTATGTCTGGTCAGCTACAGCTCCCGCACAATACAGACTTAAAATCTGCCGATAGTTTCGAGAAAACAGTAGCTCTTACTACCCAGTGTAATCGTCATGGTTATCGAAAAATGATGTTGCATTATAAACAAATTAAAATAATTTTTAATTTTATTCCAAGTTGCTGAAAAACTGTCGCAAAACTAGTATATTAGACTCGTCGATTGTGTTCGGAGTTTAGCTTCAGTTTTACTAAGAGTTTCACGTCCCTGTAGTGTATTATACACTTTTATAGGTGTCCATACCGTTACAAAGTATTTTCAGGCAAAAAATCGCTAGTATGCAATTACTATTACTATGCAACAATTACTTAAGTATTTTTAATGTATTTGTAATGTTTGGGAGTAGAGAGTGACATTGAAAATTCTTCTCACAACACAAAACTACATTATTTGCTAGTTTGAGTGTCATAGGTCATATCTGAACATATAATAATAAATAATACATATGATTTATCGCATAAATAAAACTGTGGAACATAGCTACTTATTTAATTTCAGTCCAGTCCTTTTTATAAAATTAATAATTCTGACAACACGTATCTTAGGTATGTCTAATAGAACTATTCAATCGCGAATCGCAAAGTATACCATGCATGCATGCATGGTTAGGTTAGGTTAGCAATGCATGAACATATATTATATGTAGTACAAGTTTTTAAGCGGTAATTGGCTGCGTTTCAAGCGAGCTTATCTGCTATCACTCAGCGAGTTTCTCTTTCGTCTAGACCGAATAAAGGTGTCAATGAAATTGCATTTATATACGGAGTCTTTCGGTATTTAAAAGATTGGTATTATACTACTAAATTTATTGTTTATTATTTATTGTGTGTTATTGTCTATGGGAGTGATAGAGTATAAAACTCACTACTATTACTGTATTTATATCCTAAAGTCCTTTTCATCTTTCTATCCATATGTATGCTTAAAACGTTAAAAGGTTAATTCAAAAGGAAGGTAGCCCCTTGCTGCGACTAGTATATTACTGTATATATAAAGTAAAGGTTGTGTTAAAATTATTCTATAGAATATAGAGTAATCTCTTCATTTACTAAATTGATTAAAAAATTCTAGTAATTATAAGCGAGTGAAGTCGCACGACAAGGCTTGTAGATGATGAAATAAATTATAAAAATAAACATTATACTGTTTTATATAACTTATACAGAATAGCTATAAAGCAAGCTATGTATATTACGTAATATATATTCTGAATGTGCCCATAGGGCTATGTTATCTAATATTTTTTATTGATAATAACGCGATATGATATAGATAGAAATACCTTAATCGAGCATTATTCGTAAAAACGAACGTTTGCATGAAACAATTTCTACTTCTTAACTACATCATAAGCGCTCTGAAGAATCATGATTCATTTAAAAATCCACTAAACCGGTTTAATTTCTATGTAATTCTAATTGTAATGCTCATTCACAAAAAGCACAATGAATGTTGGAGATGTATGGGGCGACATACCTCTGCATCGGTTAGAAATAGACGCAAGACATTGGCCGTTGGATATTAATAGGACGTGCTCACACGTGGTTGTGTAGAAATTTTGAAGCTTTTAAACTTTCTGTAGCGATGTAAACTTCTCGATAACGTTACAAAGACTGTAATAGTTGACGTCTACGTAATTGTCCATATAGTGTTCATGGGCGGCGATGACCACTTTCCATCAGGTGGCTCGCCTGCTCGCTTACCCCCTATGTTATAAAAAAAAAAAAATAGTTGTACCACCACTCACTACATCGTACAAAATAAAGTCGCTTTCTCTGTCCCTATGTAAATGTATGTTTAAATGTTTAAAACTACGCAACCAATAGCCAACCAATGTATTGTCTGCTCTGCTCTGTATGGTCTTGTTCGTGGTAAAATAGGAGTTTGCATTCTAACTTAAAATAATAACTTTATCAAGATAAACATTATTATCATTACAAGTATTTAAAGAAAAACTGTCTAATAAATAAAATAACTTTTAACAAAAAATAAACCGACTTCAAACTGAAAAGCAAAAAATAAATTTGCTTCCTACAAAGTAATACGCATTTTCATTTAGCATATAGAAATTATTTAATAGTTATTTCATAATTTTGAAGTCGGTATAGATCGCGGCACGGATGTTTAGCGCTGGACAAGAAAATATTAGCTGCGCATCGGTAGAATACTGATATATATTTCCTTAAATATTTATGCGTCTCTATATATCGACAGTATTAAAACAAGAGGCAGTTTATTTTCACCAATATATCAAAAAGTCTGCAATGACGTAACAGAGTATTTTAATCGATTTCCCAAGGTATAATTAGTCGGCATGCATCCTAGCAGCTAACCTTGATATTGTATAGGGATATTATGGTTTCACACGATCAGTTTTCAATGATATGTCCAGTTTTATGTGACTCATTAAATTATTCGTGGCTACTCACGATGGACGCTTATGATTCAATAGATAGATTCATGTTGAAAATATTTTAAAGATGCTTCGTAAATTTGTCACCGATTTGAACTTTGAAATGTACTTATAATAAAAAGAAAAAAGCGTAAAATGACTGCTTGCTTGCTTGAATAAATCGAGTAATCTGAATAGATTTAAAAAGTTCGAAGGTTGTATAGTACGCGTCACGAATCTTTAGCGCTGAACGAAACCTGCGCAGAAGTCAAAAATAAGGTATCCAGGTCACGGCGCGGCGCGGTGCGCGAACGTTGATTGGTTGACCCAGTCGTGTTGTCTTTCTCGCACCAATACGTCAATTACGAGCGCGATTCTACCGATTTGCAGCTATTCTCGTCCAGCGCTAAACATAAATGACGCGCACTATACGACTTAATTTTGATAAATAACGGCTGAAAAACTTTTTTATATATATACTACAAATAACTTTAAAGTTTTATACCAACGATATCGTGGATCAGATCTAGTAATTTATAAATCAAACATAAATTATTGTCAAGTATTTGTAATTATTCAATTATTTAACCCTTCAAGGGTTGGTATTGGAGTTAGATTTTCTCTTAAAATATAACTCATGAGTCATGAACCACTAAAAGTTTCTTGCCGGTTCTTCTCAGTGGAAACTGCATCTCGAACCGGTAGTACACACTTGTTTTGCAATACATAGTATAACGATTTAAGGCTTATGTGTTTCTATGACATCAACTTAAAGTTACTCTATGTCGGAGGAAAGTAAATTCATCTATATAGAACTAGAAAATTTTGTGAGAAGTATGGCATATAGGAAAAAATATCTTGTTCAGAAATCATCGCATTAATAAATGTAAAATTAGATTATGACGTAAAAGCGTGCCACCTACGTAGGGACGAACTTTCCTCAACCTATTAAAAAGCTCAACACAAAATCGTTTTAAACAACGTCACTACATAGTTCAAAATTGTCTGTCTGTCTGTCTATGCATGGTGTGATCTTGAAAATACGAAATTGTTTTAAATTGTATTTTTGTTGGTAAGAGCGTAAAGAGAACTGTGTCCTTAGGTAAAAGATGCATAATATATGTGTGCGAAGCCTTGACGGTTACTACTATTTAACTTATTAGTTAAAATATGAAAAACTAATAGCACTTTTAAAAATAAAATATTAAATCTTAATACGTATTTCTTATTGCAGTTTTATTGCGAAGTACCAATACAGTTTACAGTTTACACTACGATTTAACTGCAAACTCATAATTTTAGACAAAATTATAGAATTTTTTTACATTTTTTTTTATAGGTATTTTATGAAGTGGTGAGACGAGCTCAATATGAGATTATTTTGGATCTATTTTACAGCTTTTCGGGACATAGTTCGTTTAGTTACTTGAAATAATTTAAGCCTTCAACACTTTTAAACTTATTTTTCGCGATTAAAGGTAGCTTTAAATGTATATAAAAGACTTCTATTTTATACAAAATATAAATTAAGTTACTGACGAATATCTATCAAAACGTTGGTTAAAATCCCACAAGACTACTAGGTAGCGAAAATCAATAAAATATGCAAAATCGGTTCGTGCTTTAAAAAAACCCGCAATGCGTATTACGTGCATGTTTTTCAGTTCTGTAAACATCGCATATTCGGAACGTCAGTAATTTTATTTTTGTATGTGATATTTTATTACTATGGACATTGAATTGTTAATAGTACATTTAAACTTCAGTTATATGAGGATTCTACACTTAAAAACTACCAAAAACTGAAGTTGTATACAAATAAACTAGTGTAAAATAAATTAAGAGAGTACTAATTAGACACCTTATGAATCGATCTTTAACTCAAAATGAAAAAGCATTATTAAAGTCTGTCTTCTTTTAAAACTCATCTGAAGTGTCATTACCATCATTCTAATACTACTTAAGCCTTAGGTTAAGCTTACTGTTATTATTATATTATATATTTTTTCCCTATGTTGTGTATAATGTGTGTGTTTCTTTTTTTCTTTTTTTTCTTTTGTATACACTGCCTTTCTACTTTCGTGTATTTCTTCGTTAAAGGTTGCTTGGAAGAGATCGCTGCCAAGCGATAAAGCCGCCATTTATATATGTAATTCTTCTAATGTATCTTCTTTATCATATATATGTTCAAGTGTATATGTATAATAAATTGTCTAATAAATAAATAAATAAATACCAATAGTAAAAGTGATTTCCAAAACAATTAACTACCCATTAAGCTGATTTTCGTCATCAGGATATTTCAGAAGGAAGCCGGGGTCAACGACCTCCATCGACGAGATGTGACGTCAAGTTCAATGACTGAGAGGTGCATGCAGTTATTTTAATAAACATATATTTTGTACTATATTTCTTTATATGATAACTTTGTTCTTAAAAAATGTAGGGGTAAACAATCTGGATAACTACGTACATTCTTTTACTAAAAGAAGGCCATTCATTTGATTTTCTATTTTTTAATTTTTCAATATTGTTCTAGTCATTTTTTAAATTAAGTTTTTCTTTTTATTTACGTGAAACTGTTCTGCAGTTAGGACTAACATGTTACATATACAAAACAACGCTAATCACTCTTTCAGAGTGTACAATAGCAACAGGAAGACACAATTTCAAAAATTTTCCCTAAAGATAAGTTGTTATTTAAATAGGATAGATATTAATTATACATACTTAAACAGTGAAAAATTTAATGTGTTGTAGTAATATATTTTATATTTATTGAATTACATCCATACTAATATAAAATATTATAAATGGGAAAGTGTGTTTACATGATTTCTTTCACGGCATAACAGCTGGACTGATTTAGTTGAAATTTGGTATGTAAATAGATGATACAGGATACTTTTTGTTCCAGTATTGTTTCGGGAACAGGAACTACGCGGGATGAGGATACAGACAGAAAGAGTGATAGTAGCTTAATTGTAATAGGTAATTATGGTACTGAATATTAAAACTGTAAATTGCTACGTAATATTAAATGCAGATTTCACAAACTAGCAACCCAGACTGTTGCTTAACTACAAATAAGTCGCTTTTATTTTTCATTAAATTTGGGTTATCATATAGTGTTGTTTAGTACTAGTGAGGTTCGATAAGTAAAAGAATTTTCAAAATTACTATCAATACTTTACTTTTGTTACATAAGTATAGATTAATTACATATCATGCACACAGCTTATGAATTGATAAAGTAATATGTAAGCAATAACAACTTACTGTTTTTTTGCTTTTTCTTTATTTAAAGTTTGGAAGTCTTTTGATATAAGGGGATTAGTTTTAACTCCTAGATTTGGTTGACTGGAAGATATCCTTCCTAGCGATAAGGCCGCCAATTGTCTGAATAATGTTATTTTTTATGTAGTTCATTTCTGTATGTTTATTGTCAAAAATGTTTTTTTTAATAGTTATGAGGTTATCTCAATTATTTATTCTTATTGAAGAATTACACACTGACGAAAGAATTATATTTTTATTTGTGTATGATATCCAATAAGATGACTTAAAAAGATAACTGAGATTTTCATAGTAGATTAATTTAGTCATGATACAATGAGCTTTGATTATATGGTGATTTTTTAGAATTTTACAAGAATTTCAAATGGAAATGATACTTATAATAAAAAGTACTTATTTACACATAGAAAATGAATTTTCATAAACAAATTGTTTGCGTATAGAAAATTTACAAGGTCTGTCATTATAATACCAATATAAGAGATAAAACAGACAGACGGCAAAATTATTTTATATTTTTTTGCAATAACGTAATGTTTTGGACAAAGCAGATTGTGTGGCTGCAACGACATGTCTGTATTGATCTATATTTTTAGTTTTGACATTCATAAATATCACAATGTGATTTAAGTGAATAAATTATTTTCATTTCATTTCAAAACTTTTGTATAAGATTAGTATTACTGATTGATATTATTTATACCTAATTTGAATACTACAGCAATGCTTATTTCCTTTTCATGATTTTTTTTTTTAAAACTACCTCCTGCATGTTAATGAAAAATGTAATATTCCACATTTCACATAGGAAGGTTATCTAAAATTCTTTAAAGTATTAACATAATCCTATGTAGGTATTGATACAATCACATGCTATAATTGATACTCAGTTTCGCAAGATAAGGTTGTAAGAAACATTAAGTTACTCAGTAATCAAGTCACCCAAATCCTTAGTGACTCATCTTACTGACTCACTGTGAAACAAGTTACAATCATTGCTCAAAAGGAACTCGCCATAGCTATGTATAGGAATTGATAACGTTAAAGGCGTAACCTTGACACTTCGATCGTTACCCTTAGTCTGCGTTTACGCCCATTGAGCTAAATCTCGAACACCACCCACGAAGGTTACGGACAACAATCGTCATACCCCATATATAATAACGCTCTTAACAGTCTCCATACGTTTTCAACACGTTTAAATAATTCGAAGTTTCGCATATTTCGAAGAAAAACTGGTAACGAGTAGCGGTCTTCGCCTATATGACAGCTTACCGGCCTATAGCCATATAAGGTTAAACTATAAGGCGACTGCGCGGCGTTGCGGTGCTAAGAGTTCGTTGCCCTCCAACAACCAAAAAATTTATGATAAAGTGAATTAATTGTCCTAGTCATGACGTCCTCATCCTACCCGTCATAAAAGGCGTTATGGATAAGTAACCTTTAGTGAAATTTAACACCTATCTTTTATTCACAATATGAATTTTGTTACTCTTATATGCTGATCAATTTATCATTGGAGGCATTAAAACGATGTGGAATACGACACGTGGCATAAAATCAGTGAACGGTGACAACTATTTCTTTGAAAAGACGTGCGAACTGCAGAGGGTTGTGCAAAATATGGCCGATGGCGGCACCGGTCATACGTCGATATTTTATCATGAAACTGGGCAATTTCTACCATTTTCACTGTGTCCGACAATTTTAAACACAACAAAACGTTAAAACACTGTAATTAATTTTCATCACTTACCATTTTTTGATGTTACACACGTAAAAATTCCACCACTAACTTCACCGAGTATACGACAACGGCGACCGGAACGACACTGAACCGGAATGTTGGCTATACGATATTACGCGACGGCCAATGAGCGCATGTGTCAAAATTTTAGAAATTAGTCAAATCGATATCCCAGAAATTGATAATTTTAATATGTTTTGGATACAACACCAAATCTTTAACAGTCCGCTAAAATAAAAGATTTTTGATTTTACTTTTATAAATTTTTAGAAAATATATTTCTATAAAATAATAAGTACTTTTTATGAATGTCACTCAAGGCGACAACTTTTCAAAATATTACTATCTCTATTCCACTCTGCGATGTCACTTTATTTCTATTGTGATACACGATTATTTTATAGGAGCGGTGCTACTGATAAGATAGAAAGAAAAACAACATGTACCATTTATACCCAGAGTCAGAGTTATTATCACAATTTTTACGTTTGATTACCACTTGAAAAGTGACTCACGAGAGACGACAACTTTTTAACCAATGAAATGTCAGTATTGAATAAATGTCCATATATGGACTGACGGAAACTGCATCGTTGGTACAGATTTTGTATTTAAATTTTAGCGGTATCGTAATTTTTAATTAGACTTTTGAATTCATGTAATTTCTTCATTATGTAATCTTCTATTAATTAGGTTTATACAAGGAACTAATTTTAAAGTAATTAACAATAGCAATAATTAAAGTATTGAATATGCTGAAATCTTATTGGGATTTATAAGAGTTTTTATCAGTTCATATTATCAGACGATAAAGTATATAATATTTTAATGTATGTCGTCAATAGTATAACTTGCTATTATTAGCTTAAATTAAAATATACATTTTAAGGTATGAGCTAATAATATTCCATATATAAAGATAAGCTAAATCGTGAAAGAAGCATTTTACCTATATTTTTTTATAGTAAGTTAAAAAATAAAAACAAATCATTTTAAATAAGTTGAAACTCTTCACATAATATTAAAAAGCTAAAGAAAAATCAACCCAATGACTACTACTTAGGTTTATTCTAGCACCCTTTTTTTTCTTTTTTTTATAGTGGGAAAATCCTCATAGGATAGACTTCTACCGACTATAAACCCACTGTTTACCGTTCTGCCGCGGCAGGTGGGGACTGGGGATACCGGGTACCTTCGCAGAGTCTTCTTATTCTAGCACCCTAATGAAACAATATAAAGATTTATTTATGTGTTTCAATAATGACGTATTACTACAGTTTGCAATTTGCATTTTTTTTTTGTTATAATATTTTTACCTTTTTTAACTCTAGAGGAAAGCTATTTCTGACTCATTTGACAGTAAAAACTATAATCTTTTGCTGTCTATGATCATCTGAATAACGATGAATAATATTTTTTTTTTAATTTATTTCTTGACCATAAGAACGATGAAACTTTCTAGATGTTGCCTTATTATTTTTGGTGGTAAATATTTTATAGCAGTTCAAAGACCATTTTTGTTATGAGGACTATAATATAAACAAACTATTTATTAGTTCATTATTTCTTAATACAGATAGCAAAACTATTTTTGAAGTAATTTGGTAATGTTATCTTCTATGTATAATAAAATAATATGCTTCCATAATTTTATAACAGTTTTTATTTGTGCATTATTAAAAATATGTATGAATGTACTTGTTAAATTGCTTTTAAGCATCTTTCAACACCAAAAGTTGTAATTTAGGAGTAATGCTCGATGTATTTGTCTAGAAAATTCTATAGTATAGTTACAAAATGTATGATATATATTTTATGCGTTTCCAACATATTTATGGTATCGTTTATACATAGAATACATATTAGTTAAAGTCATTTGGCCACACGACCCTGCGAGACTTCTTCTTAAGAATGCCATAGCATAATTTGAGTCAGACGCTTGTATGAGTAGAACTATGGAATTTTCTAGATGCTGTCGTATTATTTTTGGTGGTGGACTTTTTTCTAGCCAAGAACAGAAATCTGCCTCTGCGTAGGCCGCTATGCGAGACACGTGAGATTTTCGTTTTGATATTGATTGGGTTAATCTGAAAAATTAAATAATTATTATATGTTGTCGTTGGTTTGTTAGAAGAGATATTTGAAATTAATAGTAAGGTTTTTGTACACGTAGAATGGTATCAATTATCTCGAGTGTTGTTATTGTTATAGGTACTTTTTTACTAGATGTTATTCGTGGTTGGAAGAAAATGAAAATACATTTTTGATGATAGAAAAAATTCTCAAAATATAAAGAACTGTGTAGACTGTGTAGTCTTATCAAATGAGTCAAAATATATGGTAGCACGGGCTGATATCCGCAACTCCACGTCAAGGCGCGGTTTTTGCGTGTGGGTGGGGATCTCATTCGATCCACCCCAGGTCATTGAAGAACCTTCCCGGGGCATACCTGTATTTTGAAGTACTTATTAGCCCTGTAAAATATAATATACCACTTACTTTTCAATAGAATGAGCAATTTCAGCTAGTTTATGTTCTGTGGGTTTGTCTATATTTTCCTGTGCTGTGGATCGTTCACACATACACATAACAAGGGTCTTGTAGCATTGCATGAAACATGGCCATCTGAAATTATTATTTAATGATTGATATTATTTTATATATCTTATGCACATGTTGGTTGACCTGAATAATAATTGCTAATCAAATGTATTTATTATTATACTGAAGAGAATTGCAAAATTTACATACAAAATAGGAATAAAATCTAGTTTATTACCTATCTTCCAAAAGCTCTTCCCTAGAAAGTATCATACTGTTCAGTATGGCAACACTGCCCTCAAACAGAGTGAAGAAAGATTGCCAGCTCACTTCACATTTCGTGTCTATGGAATTGCGTCCGAGAATAAAGTGTATAAGCTGTTGCAGTTCAAATATCGCGTCTATGAATTTATAGTCAAGGGCGATCTGAAAATCAAATAATTAGGTATTCATTTTAATATAAAATTTATTTTCTGCTTGGAAATGTAAAGTTATTTTACGATGCTTTATGCGAATGTTATGAGTATTTTATAAAAAAATATAATAATATTATATTATGTCGCTTCGTACGACAACTTTTAGACTCTGCTTTGTCTAAAAGTTATACATCTTATGTTTGAAAATAGGGTCAACAGTCAACACCCAGCTTTAAAAAATAAAAAAGTAAACAAAACCAGAAACTGTTAAAAAAAATATAGCAATAGTAACTCACCTTTTTTGCCGCCAAAATAACGTCAGCAAGCACATCCAAATCGATTTTCAACATTTCACAAATAGAATCTTCAACTTTAACGACTGCTTCGACGCCATTTTGAATATCCGCATTCGAATAGTGTTGCTGTATCCAAAATCTCAAGTTCCTCGTCGATCTGAATATTAATTTTGTGAAGGCAACACATTTAGCTTCTAAGATATTAGCTTTCAGAATATTTTGACTTAAATATTTTAAGACGTTTCTGTTTATTATTTGGGACGAGGTTATTTCTTCATTTTTAAGAATGATTGATGGTTTCTGAAACAAGAAATTAAGTTATTGTTAGACTAACTTTAGGAAGATATTATTGTAGTATGTACTTCAATTTAAACAGTGTATCATTAAGAATTGACAATAAATAGGAAGTTGTAATGAGTCTTTTCTACCCCTAAAAATTACCTAAGAAATGTATCAAAATATAATAGATAAAATTAAAATTAATACAGAACAAAAGTTTTTCATATAGTATATACTGACCTTTAAAATACACAAAGTGTTTAAATCCGCAACAATACTATTAGCGAATAATTCAATAGACGTTAACTCCGCTAGGAATTTCAAAGTGACACCGATTTCTTCTAGAACGCCATTGTTCCTCTTTACTCTATGGTCGAGAATCAGAGACAATCTGGTTTTGACAGCCCGCCATATTTGCAGGAGTAACTTATCTTTGTTTTTAAATATATCGTGGGATTCTAGCTTCTTTATGTAGCGAAGAGTTACGTTGAGAAGTTGCAACGATAGGTCTACGTGTAGAATTTTTGTTTCTGAGTTTTCTATTGATTGTATCTGTAACGAAAACAATAAAATGAAGTTCGTAGAAGATTGGTAAAATTGGTAACGCAAATAAAATCATTATAAAGTATAATCCTACCGTTTCAATCAATAATGCAAGTTTCTATTGTTAAGAGTATTTTTTAAATTACCCCCAATAATGTCCCCATTGTTAACTTCTTGAATAATTAGTATATATATATATATTTTTTTATGGCTACATGTTAACATTTTTAATCATACTTACAGCATTTTGAATGAAGAACTCCAGCCCTGACCACAGGCAATCCATACTTTTTATTTCACTACCGTCAGTTGTTTCACAACATTTTAATAATGTCAAAGTATATGCACCCGTCGCGTTCAATGTTGCCATAGTGCTATCAGAAATAATACTATTATCTGTGTTGCTAGTGTTCAAATTGCTATTGTACTTAACATTCCTAAACGAATCTAACATAGCCTGATTCAACTGTTCCTGAAGATTCGCTAAAACTGATCTATAAGCGCTTGTTTTTATATTTTTCTTCTCCTTTGCAATTAATGGAAGAATTATACAAATAATTTGGAAAACTCCATCATTAAAATCGCTGATATCAGATATGTTAACAATCTTCGTCTTAAAATTGTCTAGTAATTTTTTGACAAGGTTTTTTATTAATTCGGGATCTGTTTTAACCTTTTTAACTGCTGTTTCTAGAATATTCTTTACTATTAAAATGTGGTTGGACGTTTTTGCGTTTAATTTTAGTAAATCTAACAATCCATTGTCAACATCAAATATAAAATCAACTGGGAACAATTTAAATATGTCCGGATTTTTCGGGCTTATCTCAAATATACTCTGTAGGATATGATCTATAGATCGCTTCATTTTTTTCGTATTGCAACACTTCTTTAACGTCATCAGAACGAATATGGCGGTTAATTGACAGTTTTCCTCCAGATAAAAAATATGCAAATGTTTTAATACTTCTATGTATTGCATTATTTCGTCATTTTTGTCTGGAGTTATTGATATATTGTTGAAATAATCTGCAATGGCATTTTCATTGAAAAATGCAATTATATCAAATCCGGTTTTGCCTACTGCTTTAGTAAGCGATGAAGCGTTGGTAAAACATTTTGTTATATTCTTAGTAACTTCATAGACAAGAGTGCTTAAAAGAGATTTACAACTTGCAACACTGTCGTTTTTAAAAAGGTCTATATTTTGATCATTTCCATACATTTTAATTAGACATTTAGCCAATTGTCTTAATTGACTCGCATCTAGATTTAGGAATAGAGCTTTTGCGAAATAATCTTGGCTCAAAATATTTGTATTCGATAATTGCTTTATCAAATGTGATGTTGTTTGACTCAATACTTCATCAATATTTTCGACTTGTTCCGATTTTTGTTTTAATAAATGGAGAGCAATTGTTTTTGTTAGAAGAAGGTTGTCCTGAAAAAGTATTAAAATTTATCAATCTTACTAGACAAACATGATGTGTACAATGTGAACTTATTTTAATTTTAAATGACAACATTTTTATTCAATTTGGCTTTTCTGATAATTAAATACATAATACCTAAGGACAATGATAGGTATTATATTAATAAAAAAAATAAATTATGAGGCTTTTTACCAAATCCAACTTACCAATAATATTACATCTTCCTCATTATTAACTTTGCTTGCAATCTCTTTCCACTGTGATTCACTCAGACATGGCAACACTGAATGTAAGTCAAAGATATTGGTTCCATTTTCAAATTCCGGGAATTCCAATTTGATGTTGCTATATTTAATATTCAGTATTTTAAGTTCAGTAAAACTTATGCAGAGTTTTAAGAATGATGTTAAAAGTGTTGTCTGAAAAGTACGGGTAATTATGTATTTAATTATTATTTGAATCGATTTTATTGGTTTTCGCTTAGCAGATATCAATAAAAATCTCATTAAAAGCAAGAAATTTTCACTAAATCATTTAATATGTTAATAAAAATAAACTTACATTATCAGATTTTAAGACAGACTCTCCAAATTTACTTAAGCAGTTATCTTCGAAGTTTTGGTATGTTGACCAAAAATCTTCATCAATTGGCAACGGTACGGTGTGGTCCGCCATTTTGTTGTGACTCAATACAATTGATAATATGGCGGAGAGCATTTCTATTAAAGTTATAATAGATGGACCTGGAATAAAAATTCATTCTTAGTTAATGCCTCTTGCTAAAATGTATTTAGATATATTTTAGATGCAAATAGTTGTGTTTTCAACAAGATTTTCAACGGATAAATTTATCCGAGCAAAAGGATGTATATGTAATTACATATACATCCTTTTTCTTTTGTAAATACATACACATGTATTATAGACATATAATACATAACCAGAGCACAAAAAGTACAAATGTTACATACAAAAATATTTTCCAGAATAGGGATAGAACCTATGTCCCGACAGAAGGCCGTAAAAGGCGGTTCTACTACACCTATAAATAATTTAAATTAACTTACTGTCACTTCCATCTTCCAAAGCCTTGAGGCAGCCTTCTAGATCTTTTTCAAACAGCAACAAAAGATCCTTATTCTGCCTAAACATCAATTCTGACGTCAGCTTTCCATACGTATTCACACAATCCTCCGGGAATATATCATACCCATTGACTATTTTATTCCTAATTTTATCACAACTCTCATTATTACCGATCGATTCATTTAATTTATTCTTCAACGTTTCTTGTTTTTCATCATAAAGTTCCAAATTACTCTTCAAATGAGGCAATAATTGGTGAATAAAATCAATGCCTTTACTCAGTTTGAATACAGTTTGTAGCAAAAGATTTATTGTAGCGGAATAAGCTTCTATATTGCTTGAACTCTTTTTGGATACCATAATTGGCGGTAAAATTTGGTACAATTTCTGTTCAATTAAACTAGGATCGAGTTTTAGCCCCGTTATTATTATGTTCAAACTGGTTTTATCTGGTTTTCCCTCCAATTTTATCGTACCAAGCATAACGTCTTGCAAGAATGTCAAGAATACTTTTTTGGTCTCTTTTGATCTTTCGTTGAGGGTATCACGTAAGTTAACATATATATCAACTTCATTTTGCAATAAAGTTATGAGCATGTCTTCAAAAATACCACGTTTTATTTTTTCATCATTATTTTCAAACATTATTGGGGTGAAGTTTGTGACTGTTTTTATGTATGTCTGTGTCATATTTAGGCAGTTAACGACTATAATGTAAAACGCGAAAAGCAGTTGGCTTTCGGTTTTGAAACAGCTCACAAATACTTTGATAAAATTAGTAAGAAACTTATGATCTTTGTTTGTTCTTTTGTGGAAACTTAAAAACACATCCATTACTTTTATAACTGACTCTATATTGTCATTCTTTTCTTCTAACAAATGTTGAACATTATCCTTTCGAACTAAATTATTTAAATATTTCGCAAAAAACATCCTTTTATTGATTGGGAATAGGACATTTTGACACAGACTCAAAACATTGACTTCACTATCAGTGTTTAGATATCCAAAAATTATTTCTAAATAATCTTCATTTAATAGTTTTTCAATGAATTCCAATTTTTTCCTGCTCTCTTTATAGTACTTTGTCGTGTGGGTTAATATTTTATTTGCTAGCAAGGTATTTTTTGAACTTAGAAGATGTTGCAACAAAATCATTGTTATAGAAAGGTAGTTGTCGATTTGTAAGTTTAGCTGCGGTGATATTTTTGTGTTTTCTATGAAAATCACAATGTGGTGAATGTCGTCATCTTGTATAACATTTTTACTGAGATATTCAGCAACAATCTGAAATCAGAAAGAAGGGTACATAATAAATGTAATAGATTTTTTTTATTAAGAATAACAAAACTATAGATTGAAAACATAAAGGAATATTCTGAAATAATTATGGAAATGGGTTCAGCTGTTATCGAGTTATGCACTTGCTAAAACATTTTGGGATTCATTTTAATACCATACCATATATACCATAGATAACATGCTAATCCGTGCCCACTTAGTTGGGCATAATGTTAGATAATAATCCTTTTTATTTTTGTAACTTAAATATAAAAGTTAGATATATCTAATATGCTCTCATTGAATTTTTTGTTGGCATTTTCAAGCTCCACATTTTTTGCCTAGAACTCAAAAATACATCTTTCGTAGCTAGTTAAAGCAGAAATAATAAGAAACACTTTTATATTACCATTTTTCTCCGATTCACTTTGCAAACCAGACTACCGCGTTAAAGTAATTTTTTATATAGCCTATGACACTCGCATTAATGTGGCTTTCTGATGGTGAAAGAATTTTTTCAGTTCAGTAGATCCTGAGATAACGCCTTACAATTTATCACACTAACTTTACTTCTTTATAATATTAGTATAGAAGTATAAATAAAGAATACAAACCTGAATTAGTTTATATTTCAACTCAATAGTAAAGTTGTCAACATTATTTATCCAGCTGAGTACATCTTTAAAATCTTTACTCGTAATTAGTTTGTTGATTGTTAAATTTTCCAGCCATTCCCCGATAACTCTTTCTTTAGGTGTTGTTGGAAAGTGGTCGGAGAAGACGACATTTTTAGCTAGTCGAAGCCTTTTTGGCAATGGTGTTGTTTGATCATCGAGTCGCCGTTTTAGCTCTGAAAATGATTTGAATAGTTATATTACAATGAAATTATAGTTGCGAGCAGCATGGTGCTGTGATATTTACTAATCCTACTTATATTATAAATGTTTAAGTTAAAAGATCATGAGAACATATGTATGGATGTACGTTTATTCTTTGAAATTGAAGTTTGGTGTGTAGACAGGTGATACCCTGGATTAACACATAGGATGGTCAGAGTATAGCAAACGGGGCGCAGAGGCGGCGGGAAAAAAAATAAGTTCGCAACTTTCTAATTATTCATCGAAAATTTTCTAAGTGTCGGCCACCTTTATCCTCGTCTAGACCTGAAACTATAAGTCACATTGAAAAATATTATTAACATTTTCCGTTTTCGGTCCCAACGAAACATGGCAATTAAAACGAATATGAAATTCTTTTTTTTTAATTTTCGTCGTGAAAATCCGTCTTAAGTCTCGGAAGATTTTCAAAGTTGAATTCTGAGCAAACTAGCGTTTCCAGAAAAAAATATTATTTGACTTTTGTTCACCTCCTTGTAGCCTCTATCCAATGATAATATTATAAAAACATATACTTATATATACAAGAAACAATCGTGAAAATTTTTCTAAGTCCCGCCGCCTCAGCTCCCGTTTGCTATACTCTGACCCATAGGATACTTAAATAGCGGTATGGCCCCGGGAACGGGAAATAGGCAAGTAAAACGCGGGGAACAGCTAGTATGACATAGTGATAAAATAATTTATTTTTTCTTCGTAAATTATTATTTACACTTTATTAAGTGTTTTAATTTTAAATAGTAATGAAATTGTAGCAGGATACATACGTAAATGAAAATTATTTATTCTTTAATTAAGACACGTAAAACAAAACGTTTCAAATTAATTTCCTTGTTAGAGGTTATGTTTACTAGTTTCGGATGTGATACTTACCATTTAATGGATGAGACATTTTAGTGACAGTATAACAATCACTAAATGTGTATTAAGCAAGTTTTTTATTTCTTTTACATCGACTTTTATTACAAATAATGTTTAAGTAATAGTATTAAACGTAAAACATTCTTAACATGTAAATATTGAAATATACACATGCGTTTGACATTTTGCTGTTACTCTGACATCTGACACTTGTGACTTGACAAATAAACATTTTTTAGATGACAGTTAAGACGTGCTTCCTTCTATCTATAATAAAAATTATTACATAAAATTATATAATCTAAATATATTTTTATGATTCAAAATTATTATTGAGTACCAAAAAGTAAGTATTAGACTATAATCATTCATTTAATCTTATTATTGTTACGTATCGAATGAAAATGACGATTAAGAATCACTATTTAATAATATTTACAGAAACGTTAAGATTCAGAACAATTTATAAATATTTTGGGAAATTTATAATTTTGATAACTATCTGCTTTTATTATATTACATATATATGTATATTAATTTCTTATCAGGAGGCTATTTATAAAGTTGCATTGTTTTATATATTTTGATAATATTAAAAATTCAAGTCTTTGTTTAGTCATTCTAGAATAGGTAAATTACATAAAAAAGAACGAATAGTTTAGGCATCAAAGTACGACAGATAGGATATAGATGGTTATTTTTGCGTTGATGTACTACGTATAGTACCTAGATGTATTTAAATATGTTTAATAAGTTTATGTAACATATTATAATATCTGCAAATGTAAAAATGTTACTCGATTAAGACCTTTTTTATTCGATAACCTCCATATATAATGAACAGGCACGTTTACCTACATTAAAAAAAAATAAAGTCTTTAATCCAGCATTGCTCTTAATCAAGCAGTTTAATCATAAAGTAAGGAGAAGATAGTGTTGCAATTATCACGGAAAGTGTTATTACGTGCAGTGCTAGCTTATAGTTATCCGACGAACCGAGGTCTATACGATGAATTAAACCTTGTCGTATTTAGGTCATAGGCCAAGGATAATATAATAGGTCTACCTTCGAAGATACCGTTCAAATGAATAAGAAATGTTCTAACTTCCGTTTGGTTTAAAAAATCAATTATGGACCTAATTATGTTCTAATTACGACATAATATCTATTAAAACGGTGAAAATTTAATGTGTTTAAATATATTTACGTTAAGATAATGGTTATCTGTTTTGTAAATTACGTCTTTAAAAATGACTTTAAGATTGAAACATAGCAATTGAAATACTTAAAAGATTTTATTTATAATTAGTTGATTTTTGGTGCACATTCAAAATATTAGAAACTACAAACATATTTCTATTAATATTCGTAGTACACGAATACCTTGTTATTGTTTATCTACCTTCTCTTACAAAGGTTGTTGTCTTAAAGCCATATCAGCCTTATCAAAAATATACAGTTAATTAAAAAGAATAAGTAAACGCAATTAGGTACAAATGTCTTCTATTGTTGTATTTCATATTTGCATAAGATTAACCAAATCAAATTAATAAAGCATTACATAAAATCAATCTCTGTCAATAATAACCGCTAGTAAACTGTTAATCTAAAAATAAATATTTGAATGAGAGCGGGGTTCATTCATGAAAAAATGGCCGCCATTTTGTGGTATTCAAAATTAAAACATCTCCGTCATGGCCGTAAACAAAATAGGCCAAGGATCCCTTTGCGCATGCCTGGAACCATCGATTAAGTCTAACGTCACAATATGGCGATTACATTGCTGCAAGCCTTAGTATAAAACGTTAAAATACTAGATCCCCTCGATACTTTCACTCAAATGTACCCAGATGTACCCAGTTCTGTAAGCCAACGGTTTTATTTCGAAACTATCGCGTAGCTAAATGAGTTTTGTATGTCACAGCGACGGTATCTAAGGACGCAATGCTTCGGAGATCGCTAATAAGCTTTATTTCGACTGCCGACTCAGCTATGTGCTCTCTGGCGAAATTTCTCTGTTTCTGTAAGTATTTCTATTTATGTAACTCAATTATTTTAATCATATTTCAGACATATACATACTTTTTTAATGCAAACGTTTTTAACAGAAATGTTCGATTTTTAAAATCATAATTTTAGTTTAATTATTTTTTCATTAATATGTATGGTTTCTAAGTATAAGAAAATAAAAACACCAGTTAAAATATGAGAATATTATCGGAAGAGATAATCGCGCTTAGATTCTTTTGTTAACCCGAAAACAAAAGATGGGGACGACCTATAAAAATGATTAGTAATGTTTTTCGTATTAAAAAAATATAAGGATATTTATTTAAGGCGAACTCAATATACATAAAGCATTTGGAATTTGTTAGGAATTATTATATTAAGTAAACAAAATATATACTTACGAGGAAAATAATACCATTACTATTATTGGTTAGATTATAAAATGTATTGTCTATTTAAAAAGACTTATTAATTACCAACATGTATATTAGTTTGCTTCTTGACTTGTTACTTAAATGCTACGTATTTTTTTCCAAACGAAATAGCAAACAAAATACACGAAATATGATTTCTCAAAATTAGAAAGTTCAGAAATAATTATAAAAGATTAGGTACGATTGACTGTGCAGGAATTTCACCTGATAGCTACCAACCTCCGCCCCTGAATAATTTTTTTTGCGAATACTTAGCTGGCATTAAATAATGGAAAACATCTCTCTCATACAGTGTTATGTCAAGTCGTAATACATCGGGCATTACGACATGGGGTGCTTTAAGAAAAGAATCTTTCTAAAAGGGCGACAATC
>DWAJ01001476.1:0-22041 GCA_018238005.1 Eurema mandarina | reverse complement strand
TATCAGTCCCCTATAGTGTACTTACATGTCACATTTCATATCATATGCATATATCAAATAAATGGTGACTTGTGTGGAGCTGATGTTTGTAACACCCAACCTTATATGATAACTGAATTTATTATAAGTATCAAGTACGGTATAAGTATGCCAGTTCTTCTCTGTAGAAACTGCCTTCCAAACCTGTGGTAAATGTTTTGTAATACCATGACGATTCAAAGTGCTGCTATATGTGGCCTTATTGAATAAAGAGACTTTTAACTTTGGCTACCTTAGCGCAGTTGAGCACGGTGCAGCGGTGCGGGCGGTGCGAGGCGGACAGGGCGCTCTCTTCGCCCTCGCCTCGAACCCGGGTCGTCTCCGGCTCGCTTTCGCCGAAAACGCCAGCCGTCTATTCGAATAAAGGTTACGTATAAAATATACCCAACTATTGTTAGGTAATATAATTATAGTGTAATTAATTAATTATTAAAACGAGAATTACGTTAAATATATTGAATGCATTATTTATTTTGGTTTAAAATTATTTAGAGCTGAAAAATCCTATCACATAATATGTTAATATATCAAATGAAACAAAAAATGAAAAATACAAACAACCATTACTTTAAGTCCTCCATATTTCTTCCAGTACTGCCAGCATGAGCCACACAATCTGTATTGTAAATGCTGCGGGCCCCATGCATACCACTGGTTTGAATTTGTCACTGTAATCAGATATAAATGATAACTTAGTAATGATTTATGTAATTGTATAATACTTAAAGAAATAATTAAATTAGAACAGTTTAATGATATTGAAATATTCAAGAAATCTTGTTTAATTTATACGATTCAAAACATACAAAATAAGAGACAGCTGCATCACCCTTAGTGCAACTACTCGGTTTCCTGGATATAGGATACATCACAATATTTTTTTATATGTCTATGTATACATGTATACCTCACTACGACATCAAAATGTGACATTATGTCGCTAAAACACTAACATCTTGCACTTAAAATTTTGCTATATG
Source organism: Eurema mandarina (assembly GCA_018238005.1). NCBI lineage: Eukaryota > Metazoa > Arthropoda > Insecta > Lepidoptera > Pieridae > Eurema > Eurema mandarina. Next base: position 21,022 of record DWAJ01001476.1, on the reverse strand, counting down.
CCATAGGTGACTTTTTAAATGACAAAACATGAAACAAGAGATGAGAACTGATTTACCTTGGCACGAAGCGCAGACGGTGGGCGCGATGGCAGCGGTACCGTTAGTGCCGCCGTTGAGCACCGTGCCCTTGCCGTTAGTGCCGCCGTTGGTGCTTGTGATTAACGCGGGATTCGGCTTGTTGCTGTTGGTGCAAAATATCTTATAGTAACTGTGTAACACGACATATTAAAATCCATCATAAAACTGTTTTCAAATTATTAAGTGTGAGTTACTAAAGTTAAATACATACATATATAGAATCAACTTCATAAATTCAGTCTGCTCAATTAAATTAAAAAAATGGTACGATTAAATATACAGGGTGTAAAAGACTTTATTACGAAAATTTAGAGGGTGAAGTCAGACAATGATTTTGAAGATATATAACCTTAAAGAATTGGATTGTTTTTAATTTAATACGTAACACGTGAAATAGATATTACATTTAAAACATCAAAAAACTCTTCAAAAATGTGCGTCAGAATCAACTCACTGGCACTGTGCTATACAGTATACTATTGGGATATTATCTATGGTTTCAGTTTTCGGACGTACACCCTGTATTATATAAAAAAATCCACTTTCACATTGAACAATTTTCTCGAAATAACAAGATAAGATAAGTAATATAAAGCATGGTGGGGTACAAACACTCACTAATTGGGAATGTACACTTGCTTCAGCTTGGACTCGGCCTCGACCGCCTTGACGCGCTTCTGCTGCACGTAGCGGTCCGTGGTCTTCCACATGTAGTAGTACTCCACTAGATTCTTTAGCGTCTTCCATGGCAACTGCAATCATACATATTATTCTTAGATTACTTGTATCTTAATTTACGATAATTACTAATAACACTTAGAAGTACTTAAGAAGTAGCTTAAGATTACTTTATATTTTTTGCAAATAGGTAATTAACTCCTAAAATTTAATTACAATTGTTGATTTTTCTGATTTTTTTCGTATTTGTGGTATGTATAATGATGCTGTTTGCTAATTTTAGGTCTATTTCTGCGCGTTTATTGCTGTATACACATCTATATCCTTTTTTTACGTACTCTTTAAGTTTAATAAGTTTCATTGGTGCTCTAGATCATTTCAGAACTTACTGTATAGTTTAAATTTATTCTAGATACCACCTCACTTTGTAGACACCAAAGTGATCTAACAAGAGTTCCGTTTTTTCACTATAGGTATATAGCCCGATGGTGCAAATACCTTAATTTTACCATAATGATAGCGTTATTGTTAACCCTATTACAAAATAAAAAGCAATCCACTCACAAAGTCCTGCCGTATGTCAGCAAAGTCCTTGCCGTACTTGTCGAGCGCCTCCTCGAAGAGGTTCGCTTCGGAGGCCGACCACTCCTCCATCTCGTCGCGGCAGAGCACGGGCCCGGACGCCGGCACCAGCGACGACAGCGCCGTCTCTATGCTGTAGCCGCTCTTGTGCAGCGTGTCCATTGCGTGGAACTGGAATATTTATGGTGTTTAAATCGGTCTTAAGTTCTTTTATCATGTTTTAGACTGTAGTATTATGCATGCTGCTGACATTTTGAATATGTTATCGTCGAGTTAATTTCTTTTTTAATTATTCCCAAATTGAATATTTATATTTAACATTTATATTATAACTATACATTTATATTAGTGAGATTGCTGAGCACTAACAATTATTTATCAGTTTTAAATAATTAAAACAAAAGTTAATAATACTATTTGGTTGTTTAGATTATACTTTTCACATAAAACTCAAATTTTGTTTCATATAGTTAACTGAATTTGCTTGACTATGCACTATACAAAATGAGTGAGAATACAATAGTTTCTTTCATATATACTTAATCGCTACAAATCATTACCTATACCTGTGTATATCTATTACACTTTAAGGCTTAAACAACAGAATTGACAGTTTAGAATCTAGATCTTTATATAATGTGGGTTTATAATTTGGTTAAATTCTTCACCAGTAAATTGTATCGTTTTCATTTAGTGACATATGTGTGTGTTAGTTGTATATGGTATGCTGAGGTAAGGGGTAGTGGGTAGTGGGGGGATACTCACGAGGGTGATGTCCCGGCTGGCGGCGGCGGCGGACATGTGCAGCGAGGGCTGCTTGACGCTGGAGGAGCAGTCGAGCGCGCGCGCGAACGTGCCCACCGAGCGCGACACCACCAGGAACTGGTCGATCTGCCGGTCCGTCAGCCCGTGGCTCGGCGTCCACACCAGTGTTTCTAACTCTTCGCTGTTCCGTGGGTCCTCCTCGCCTATAAGTGATAATATCAACATAAATACCTCACAAATATTCATTTCATTTATTATAAATTTTTCGTCTACCCTTTAGATTCCAGGTATTCTCAGATTTCTAATCAAAAATTCTATGTAAAAGAAGCAAAATTTTACAAAATATTATAGCTTGTACTTTTTAACCATAAAAGAAATGTACATGCATATTTACAACATTATTTACTTTCCCTACTACAAGCCCAAAAGGAAGGGTAATAATTGTTAGAGTCTATGTATGTTCTATTGTAGCGCCCAAACCAAAAAATTGTATAATATTTGCATCAATTTGTTTTGCAAAACATAAATAAACTTAGTTAAGCAAATTATCACAGCTAAGTAATAGTTATAAAATAGTAATTCATACCTTCTTTTAATAAATTAGTTACTTCAGTCTGATATCTACTTCCAACTCTGATTTCACCCTTATCTGCTAATAAAGTCTTTTGTGAAGGATCAAATACTAAACAATAAAAAAATGCGTCCTGAAACAAAAGAAAAAATATGTATTAATAATATTTCTAAAGAATAATTTTGACCTACTTAGTTTAAAAGATTATCACTAGCATACATGTACGTTAGTAAACATATTTCAACTATTTAATTAATCCATATCAAAATTTAAATGGTTAAATATTATGATGGTTGTGTAAAAATTCTTTAAATACACAAAGCCTATATGGTCTGATTTTTCTATGAGGCTCATACAAAAATACCATATAGGCATAATCGTATGTCTCAATTGAATCGTTATTATAGATATCTATTTCGCAAATTGTGGTTACATATTTTCTTACCAAATAGTACTTAAAATATAAATTTAAGACATTTTCCAATCAGATTTCTCTTTTATATATTTTGCAGAAGCGTCAAAGTAATCGTCATTTAAACAAATTAACAATAATGGTTTTGCAAAATCTTTCGAAATTTTAAAAAGGCAAAATTGCGAGATTTTATCGTGAGATGGAAATTTAAATCTACAGAACATATTAATACGATATAAAGATGACAATTTAAAAAAAAACATATAATCTTCGAAAACGAGCCAATGTAGTTAGTTGGCAACGGAAGTACGTTGCGTTGCGCTTGATCGATTACAGAAATTATTCCATTACGGTATGTCCTTGCAATAATAACATCGGTGTGACGTGTCGATCCTTATATGTATAGAGACAGTAATAAAATATAGCAGGAAACGCAGACATTGATACGAGATAGGACGGTAAGTGCATGCTCATTTCCTTATTAGTTGGCGTTCATCGTCATTTATTATTGTTACTTACTGTATTGTCGTTTTGACTAATAAATATACGTATACGTATAAAAACTAGGTTCATACGCGATGGTAACATATAAGGTGGATTCCTATTAAAACAATTTTAGGCAAACGAACTGGCGATAACAAGGTGACACCTCATGGTTCGTGATCATCGCTTCTCCAGCAATGTTGCCACTTTTCAGATTTTTGCCCATTTCAGACCGAAGCAAAACTATTAATAATAGTTTAAGATAATAGTTTAAGTTAGGGCATTTTTATATTTTTAGTGATTTAGAGTTGTTTAATATTGGGATGCCAGTACTATTTTCATATTGATCGTCATTTGAACTCTCACAGTCGCCATTTTGATTATTTTCACGTAAGTTATGTAAGAGTACTTGGATTATCATAACGTATCTAGCGATATCCTAATTAGGAAAATCCAATCAGTTGCTTGGAAAATGTGAGGTAATTAAAATGTTAAATGCCATGATATAACCCTTGCAATCGTGTACACATAGTTGCGTTAATGTTTGATGAATGAGACTGATGTTTATGTTTTTAATATTTGATATTGTTATAGACGTATAACGCATAGACTGATAGTCCCTTAATAATCGGTCCGCCGTAAATGAAGCCAAAACTCGATGACACGCACACAAGCCTATCGATAATGTTGCTCCTATAAGAAATTTACCCTATAAATGTTTCCAACATTGAAATCCACGAAAAATTTTACGAATTTTGATGCGATGCGGCGTCGATCAATGGACGTAGACAAAATTATCTACTTTCAAATGGCTTCACTTTGCGTGCTCATATTGCGGTTCTAGGTGCTATCATACTATGGTTACACCATCGTAATGATGTAAAATGTGGCTGCATTGTCGTTGTGGGCCGGGAGGCGCACGGTCGCACCGCGCAGTACATACTCACATCCTTGTTGAGATAGCTGAGCAGCGACTCGGTCTCGTTGAGCAGCGTGACGCTGCACTTGCCGCGGATGTGCGTGGCCGGCAGCGTCTCCACGTGCCGCGAGAGGAACAGCTCGCGGTGCTTGGCCTGGTGCCGCTGCTTCGGCGGCAGCCCCTCGCCGCCGGCCACTTCGCTAGATTCCTCCTCCATTGCCACTGAAAACGACACAGTACGATTTTTAATTATGTAGGAAGTAACAAATTAGAATCAATTTATTTAATGGCAGTGGCTATTATACATAACATTGATTAAGGCTTCTTCCCATCTAGAATTATGCTTCTGCAGTACGTTTTTGTATTTCAATCCAACTTTATTCGGAATTGCTATCTAATAAAGGCTTTAACAAATTTTCCAGTATAACAATTTTTATCAATAATAATGAGCTTAAAAATATTTACTTAGCTAATATTGTAACAAGCTGCTATATACGGTTATCTTAGGTGCTTGTATATTTTTCTCGGTATACCTTACATCCTATCGTAACTAGAGTATCTATTTATGATGAATCACTAATTTGTGAACGTAATACTCGGAAGTTTAGCTAACAGATAAAAAAGAAGATAAAAGTAACGTTCTATTTATCTTACTAATGATAAATTATTTAACATATTATAATAAAAACTAATCAATAAGGATATCTATTCAATGTTTAAATATATGTTGCTGTGTATATGTGTTATGTATAAATGGTATTTATATTTAAATAGCATCTATCTCATTTATCTTGCTTGCAATGGATTTATGAGAATCGAACAATAATGTTGTTATGGCATATTTTGCAACAAAAAACACAGTATATTCATTAAAATAGGTAGAGAAAAGGACAGATTGCCATATGGACTTACAGTGCGAAATATTAAATAAAAAATTAAACTAGCCATATTATGTCAGTCACTCAAGTCAGGATACCATTTAAAACGGCCTGCTGGGGAGCGGACGAAAGAAGCCCGTGCTAAAGGACAGGTGATGCTCAATGAATGCTCAACTTTGGGTTTTTGTGCCCCCTGTGTGTGATACAATAACGCTTAGGTAAATACCCAACGTGACAGTTATTGTTATATTGTGTTGCTAATCGTTGTATATGAGTACAAGCATACAAACACAGGATAGCAACCGATGGTGCGATATATAATTTAAATTATCCATACTTTCTAACAAACTTTTTTAATATGTTGTTATAACGTGTTTATAAGACCATAAATATAGTTATACTTAGAGAATGATTAGTTAATTGGTTATTGAGTCATGCTTGACTAATTGAACATTATTCCGTGTCGAAGGACAACGTCGACAGCGAAGTTTCAGACGGCTGCTATTTGCCATATAAAAATGTATAACGTCGCATCGCCGAATCATTTAGGTCATGTTAATAATTCATTCAGTACACAAATTAAAACTTGGCGATATCCAGGACCGGTTTTTAAGTTAAGATGGCCTTTGTGTGGTAACGCGGCTCGTGCGTCCGCGGCGGCGAGGGGCCCGGGGGGCCGGGGCGCCGAGGGTGGGTGCCTGCTGGCTACTTATTATTATTACGCAGATTCCTGACATAAACTACACTCGACTAAAGACTAGCCTCGCATAACGCGGGTAACACGTGTGCGTAAACACGAGCTTGTCTATACGTTAATAGTTAGGGTTTAACCTTGCTGTTTCATAGCTATTTGAAGCTTTCCGAATGCCGTTTGTTCGATTTGAAAAGAGTGTATTAGGGAGACTTTATTTCAAATGACAATAACTACACAGGATTGATAAAGAGAATTTCCGGAATGCGGAATTAAAGAAACTAGTTACTCCATTCATATATAATAAAGAATATCCCCTCCCATTAACAGTAAATATAAATATATTCCGTGCACATATATTAACATCAGGATACGCGTAGCGTTCGTATGCGTATTTGAATTCTTTAAATAATGCGACTGTGAAACAAAGTTGGGGCGTTGTAAAAACAAAAAGCGTTGAATTAAAAAAAGACTTTCATCGATACATCTTAACTGGCGAGCAACTCTAGTTGTCGCAGGCCGCCATTACCGCGCTTCGGTCGGGGGCGGCCGAATTGTGGGGGATTTACTTTATGATAATTATTTCGATTGGCTCCGCGTGAAAAGGCGCGCAAAGGGATTTAAAGACAAGTTCCTTCTGTTTTAAATATTTATTTTGTTTTCTAACCTAGTGATTGTTTTTCAATTAAATACATTTGGAATTAGAATCAGTATTTACAACAAAATAAAGATTTTAATATTTGTTTATGCTATTTAAATCAAGCTCTATTATCATTAGCTATGTCTTAAGTATAAATTCGGACTTCAAGGTAAATTTATCAACATAACTTTTCAGAACCACGACTCAAGCCTTCATCTTAGTAATTTATCAAATGTGCAAGTCAAATGTTTCTTGTAACGGTACACGAAATTATAAAGTTTATTGTGATTTCTGCGAAACTAGTCTCCGCGCAAAACGGTATGCAAAACGATGTAGGTAATGTTTTTGCACAGCGTGAATATAAAACATTGTTTTGTTTTTATATTTCTGTAAATTATATTTAACATATAGTTTAATATTTCTTCTAATTTATACATATGTTCTTAGGGTTTCATATCCAAAATGTTTAAATGGGGCCCTATGTTTTCAACTCTGTCTCTCGTCTGTTTGTCACAAACCTGTATCGAAAGAACCATGATAGATTTCTAGGTAATAAAGTTTTACAAATAGTTTTAGCACCAAGTACTAAATCAAAATAAAATAAATTTTCGAGGGCTGCTGTCATACAAACAAACAATTTTTTTCGCCCAATATCAATAATGGCAACAGGTAGGCTCTTTAAATATTCACAATATTTCCTTCTAAATTTTCTTTAATAATGAATAATAATATTAAAATTAAATAGATTTTAATTTTATGTATTTACTTTCCATGCCTGAATATACAAGTCTTGAGTCATTTTAAAACATTCGTTTTTCTATTAGTCTGAAGAATTTTTTGTTATAGCTTTCACAAATACTCATACAAAATTATTTCGTAATAACATGATAAAATTTATAAGATGATTTTTTTTCAAATATTGTTATAAACATAAAGCTTTGTTAAAGGTATTTTTAATGTGATGCGCTCTACTACACTTTATCTTATCTCCGGCCATGGTGCATCGAAGATTCTAGATTAGTTTATAATGAAATTTTGTTTAAGTCGCTGTATTTATGGAATTTTTGTTTTTCTTGTAGTAATATAATAGAAAATAAAATTGTCTATGACAATGCTCATGCATTTACACGATATGATCACCGGGACGGAATTGTTAGTTCATATTTGGCAATACAATGACAAGGGATTATGGTTCCACTCGCATCACTACGCAACTAATTAAAGCGTAGGCAAAGAGAAAATGGCAATCTGTGGAGGCCCCCGCTAGTGGGGGGGGGGTCGGTAACGTGTGCCCCCTTGGGGTGGTCGGGTGTATGGTTTTTCTACTCGGGCATCCTTTGCTTACTTATTGATCCAGTCAAATGTATGGAGGTGGCGCTGTGGGTGGCACGCCCACCCCGTGCCACCCGAAGGGGGGTACGTCCAAATAAATCTGCCCGCCCGCGAAACACCGCAATGACAACAGCGGTCGTCGGTAAGATGCGGTCGCGGTCGCCATTCAACTCTTTCTCGTGGGACCACGCCGACCTCAAGAGGGACCATGGTGACACTGTCCCGATCCAGCCACAATCCCGTCATGTTATTCTAATTGATATCATTCCTATCGAGAGGTTAGCGGGTGAGACCTTAGAAATAAGCATGCGCGTCACCGCCTAAGGTACCTAGTATTTAAACCGCGACGCCTCTACTGTGTTCATAGGGGTCAATGACATTTGTATGAAACAAAACACATATACCTTTATATTATTTACATCCGCCCATGTGTCATGAAACATTATTAAAGCTAAACTTTTGTATATGTTAATAACACATTAATATACTTAAATATTAAAAATTGTCTAGTTTAATTTAAATACATAGTCTAATAAAAAATATGAATATATAATTATTTGCCAAATAGGGTTTTTATTATATTAATAAAGAAATACAATTTTAGAATTAACAAAGTCATCGAAGGATAAGTCAATGACCGATAACTGCCGTCTTTTGGTTATAGTAACAAACATTAGTTACTAAAAATATCACCATATTTTAAATTATCTCTATCCTCATTGAAGAATACATACGTGTATGAAAACAGTCCAAGACTAACAAAAATAAAAATATGTACAATTGTTAAACGTTATTCGAGAGCAGAGTGGACTAGTTTATCTCCAGTTTAAGGTGGTACGGAGCATAATACTACTCGGTATCAAACACCTCGAACTCGTGCCAAGTGCTCGAATGAGATCCTGAATTCATGACTTATTTAAAAATTCGATTTTATATTGCCTCTTTGTCGTTTTCGTTTCGCTCCACTAACTAGTATACCTAATCATTTGCATAACATTCAAGGCGTTTTTATAGTCTTCAAGTAATTAAAGTAGATTTAAACATAAATTAATGCTTCCTTACAACACCGTGTGTCTGGGATAATGGATTTGAATATGACTCATACTATGTGAAATGAAATAATAATATGCTTAACTTTTATGATTTATCCAACTTTGGCAGCGTCTAGTGTTTTTTAATAGGTTGTCATACATGGACTAAGTTATTATTATTTATACCTATAACATACATAAAAATAATGCTTTTAAACTCTAAATATTATACAACAAATAATCAAAGCTTATGGATATCAAAGCACACCAGGTCCCATGTGGTTTTCTGAGGTTAGGTTGTCTCTATGATCATCTCTCAAGTCGCTCTATAAATATTTCGTCCTTCATATAATACAATATAAATTTTTGATGATAACTACATATTATATTTACGACGCAGCAAATTAGATATATTATTTTGTTGTCTGCTAACTATAAAAGTGAAATCAAGATATGTTTTATTCATATTTCATTCAAGTGGCGAAAAGCTTAACTGATACACTTTTCAGCATATCATATTTTTGGAACATTTTTCGTTTGAGAACATCTTAATCAAACAATCTTGCTTTTTCGCTAATGTTAATGAAGGTTATATATTTGTTCAATGTGGCCAAACACAACACAGCAAATAAATACAGCGACAAATTCCCGAACGGGACTCGAGCTCGCGCGGTTTCCGGGCCTTTTACGAGAGTAAAAGTTCAGCGAATGTTGAAACTGTCCGCAAAACAGACAGTTCAAAGTAACACTTTTACTGGCTTGTATTTGGCAACCGTTATTTTTATATCTATATAAAATATTTTTATCCAAAAATATATTTGAGAAATATTAAGTTATCCAATCTAAGCCTAGTCTCATCGCATATTTTAGACACGCTTAAATTCATATTTACATCGAGGAAGCAAGCATAGGTACTTAAAGTATAAAAAGGCTTTAATTTTCTGTTCGCAACGGTCACTTGGAGTTAAACTTGTGAGAGTTTATCTCAGGTTAGGGCCTTTCGTAACGAGGATTTCATAATAGCAGACCTGCGCGCCCGCCGGCTGCACCGTCTGTATTCAAGTGCAAATTGCAATATTTCATCGGTATGTGCAATACTTGTTAGTTATTTCTAGAATGATATTCATGTTTATACAAAGCTTTGACATTTTATTTCCCGCCGATTGGCTATTATCGTAAGAAATTAAGAAATAATAAAAGTGTACTTATTGTGTTACTGTGTATATGCAATATGCATGGAACTATATTTATGAAGAATTCAAATTGTTTTTATGCATTAGTCTCGTCTCCCCTCTTCATATTATAAAAAAAAAGTGTTTGCATCTTTTAGATTTTGGCAATAGAGTAAGGAAGATTTGTCAAGGGTCGAACGTGGGTTGTCATTGATCGGCAAAGGCATGGAATCAGTGTAAATAAGTAATGAGTCGATGTGGTCCCGGTAGGCGCCGCGCGTTGCGGTGTGGTCGACCGGGGCGGGGCGGGCGGACGCGCGGAAGGAATGCGTCGTTTTCGCATCGGGAGAAACGAATGCGTTTAAGCGTCGCGGGTACACAATGGCGGCGTGACGAGATCCGGTTCGCGGGCGGTGGGACGGGGCGGGGCGGGGCGCGGGGGCTCTAATCGATAGCTGGCGAGCGACGGCCGGGCGACTGCGGCGCATAGGTGACAGCTCGGGCCCAATCAAATTACCGGCGGTGGAGGAGAGCTGCAGTGCCACGCACGCTGGAGGAACACATGCCGCCCGCGACCCGCCGCGCCGTGCAGCGATTGTGCCCGTGTGTGCCTGCCCGCCCGACATGCTACTGCTAAACGCTGCTTTCTAGCTAATAAGTCTTACTTCTATATTGAGCATCACTGTTTAATATGTTTTAAATGCCTAAAACAAAGAACCAATGAATAGGCTTCATTTAGTGAAGTATGTAACGTCTATGTCTACGTAGACCACCATGGAAAAGTCTATATAATTCCATTAAAACATCGTAACCTCTTATATCAACCTGTTTATAAAATTATGAAATACAATATCATTCCTCAAAAATGAAGAACAAATATTCGGGTCTGATAGAATGTCGCACTGTAAATAGATTAATCAGTTATCACAACGTTTGTATAAAAAAAACTTGCGATATACCTAGCGAAGGTCGGCCGCCGCCAAATATACAAAGCATTTTATTAGACATTCAATTAATGTTGTATGTTTAACTGATATACGGTTCCTTAGTAGTTAGGAACAATGTACAAAAACGCCATTTATGAGTTTAACGTATCTATGAGTAAACGATGCCAATTAATTTTTTATATATTATTAAAATCAATTAACACGATTTTTTAGTAACTGTTTAAGATAAACTAAGGTAAAAAAGCTAGATTACCATGTTTTTATAAAGACTTTCAATTTTCGTGCATTATAATGACATGCAATTATTGTTCATAGTAATAATAACAAACAAAGGGTAGAATCTAAACGATTTCAGTAATAAAGATTCTCGAGAAGGTATGAGAGGATGCTATAAAGCGATGAATTTCAATCTTTCTTGTGTCAATCTCCTCCGGGTTATAAAATTATTTTTGCGACCTCACTTTTATATTTTACTTTCAATGTGGTGTATAAGATAAAAAAATATCTTAACAATCGTAATGTATCTCTTTAGATTTTAAGATTTTTTGTTAATCATAATATGTTGTGTCCATACGAGTCATAAAATTTAAAAATGTGTAAAATTTTTACAATTTACTATTTATTTTAGGTAGTAAATAAAATATTTTATTTTATTTATTTTATAATATACATCTGACTAGCTGTCTACCCTTGAAATTAAAAATGAATTGTTATAAAAAAATTGTTAATGTAACATTACCCATTTGACGAAATTTTTTTTGTTCGTTTTTAAAGTGTAACTTCTTTTTTACGTTACGTTGGAAATAAAATCACATCATACGCGCGCCAATTCGGAACATTCAAATGAAGTTACTATGAGGAGTAAAAGTATTGTTTATTAAACGCTTAATGTTAACATTTTATAGTGTTCCCTTACGCAAAGATATACTTTACGCAGAGACGATAACTTAGAGAAATATTGTGACTTACCTATCGCAGGGTCTAAAACAGCTTGTGCCGCCTGTTCTTCGCCTATAGGCGTTTTAAGGCATATTTTCTTGAGTTTCATCGCGACTGGTGAGTCTTCTGACTGGGCCACTGTAACACACAACATTATTAGTTTTCTAAGCCGTTTCAAACATAAAATACAAAAACAAACTAACAATTCATTATAAAATGAATTGTTAACGCTTACAATTCTTGCCGAATGATAACAGCTTCATCATAAAGCTACCCCGCGTCCGCTCTTCACCATAACAGTTCATAAAAAATATTACCCATTAAGGATGCAATAAAATCGAGGAGCTTTTATGAAAATATCAATAAATGTGACGTTGGCGACCTTGGCACAAACTATACGGTATAATATAACCCAACAATGTCACCAGAGCGGGCCGGGGCGCGCTCCCGGTGAAAACGACCGAGCCCCGAGACTGTTTTCACAACGAACACGACCTATCTCACCGTGGAACTTGTGAACACCAGATATATTTTCTATATAATATTACATCTTAATTCTATTTTAATTTTATGCTGTTAAACGTATTAAATGTTGTAGTTATTGCTTGATTGATTAAATATAATAAAAAGCATTATTCTGTGGTTATTGTTACTAGTATACTCGTACAGTAGGAGCTACTATTTACAGAACTAAACAAAAATAACCCATTTAATAAGCGTTATTTTGTATATAGAACAATGCAAAAGGAAGAAGTGATTCAAACTTGACAATTAATTAAATTTTTAAAATCAAACAGTAATATATCCTGGAGCTTTTTCAATTACCTCAACATTCTAATGTTTCGATACTGCCGAATACGAAGTCTGATTTTCTTATTCTTGTTACTATATACCTTTTCTATGTCGTAAGACTAGTAGTGCGGGATCCCTGGTCAATTTTTGCACTTGTTGACTATCGAGCTAATTTTTCATTGACGCCAATAATTTCCTATACCGAACTCTCGATTGTGGTAGCTAACTGAGGTAGCAAGGATAAAATATGTCGATTTGATGATTCTTAAATATTTATTACTAACTGGTTTTTCTTGTGTTATATCTCAAGATAAATATATAAATTATTTGAAAAAATATTTGTCCTAAAAAGCCTATGGTTTGATCAAAGAGTCTCCTCTTTCCAACATGTATCGCTAACGAGGTCATCGTAAATTATTGCTAACCAGCTGATTTTTATTTTTTACGTAGTTAATATCTGTATTATTTAATAAACATATTGTCTTACAAATTTCGTGGTATGTTATTCCTGTCCTACGCTTAAGAAGATGTAGTACACATATTTGATGTAAAAATAATGACTATCAAGCTGAGTCGCCCAACAATTTCCTATGCGAAAATTCTCAATTGTGGTAGCTAACAGAGATAGCAATCAATAAATATGTCGATTTAATTACTTTCAAAAATTTATTACTTATTTATTTTTTTACTAAGAATAGAAGATTAGATATATAAATATAAATAAAATACTATTATTTGATTTTTTCGTTTGAATCACATCTATATATACTAATATATAAAGCTGAAGAGTTTGTTTGTTTGAACGCGCTAATCTAAGGAACTACTGGTTCGAATTGAAAAATTCTTTTTTTATTGAATAGACAATTTATCGAGGAAGGCTTTAGTTAAATTTCAAGATATGTAAATATTTGGAAATTGCATATTTGGAGCTTAATTATACAACTCATCTACACTATCTACACTAATATTATAAAGAGGAAAGATTTGTTTATTTGTATGTAACGAATGAACTCAAAAAGTACGTACCGATTTTAATAATTCTTTTTTCATTAGAAAGCTACATTATCACTGAGTAACATAGGCTATACTTAGTACTGTGTCTACCCGTGCGAAGGCGGGACTGGCCGCTAGTGTTATATAATTACACGCGTCCTAACGATGTGCATACATATTAAAGATATCTAACTATCTCATAACTTTCAACATAGTACAAGCACGGCTTGTATCAAGTGAGTGAACACTTTTGTGCATAGTCTAAATGATACATGTGAATACGTGATGATGTGTTGTCGCGGTGGCTGCTTGCCGTACGGGCAGGTGCAGGCGCTGCATGCTGCGTCCCCCGTCCCTAGCTCACGCCCGCCCCGCGCGCGCCATCTTAACAAATCGATAGGATATGACTGCTCTCAACTTCGCGGTTGCGACTTTTCGGCCGCACTCTAGGGCCAGTCCATTGTTTCAACATTTTGGAGAATAAGAGTCATTAGTTTTAGATACCTTAGTAATGCATAAAAAGGTTAGCTGAAGTAAACTTATCCAAAATTATTGTTAGTAAATGTGCATGTGCATGTACATTATCGTAATGAAACTTGGTTACATTGATTAAAATCAATTGTACGCCACCACAAGTAGCTTCTCAGCCGACTTAGAAAATGTTAAAAACCATTGAACATCATAATCGAGAACGAACTCATACATCAACAAGAAAGAAGTGATAAAAATTCTCGCCAAAACTCATATATCTGAAGGAGACGGCAACCGCAGCGGAGAGCTCGGTTCGCATGGATCCGTTTAAATATTCAAACCCTCTAATGTCACGATGTCGACTCGCTTTAATAAGGTTCCACGAACAAAACTATTTCATCGCAGATTCTAGTACCAAAGATGTAGATTGTTTCGCTCTATTAGACTACTTTGTTAATAATATTTTGTGAAAATTTTAAGCATGTATTTGCTTAAATTCAATTACATAATAACATTAAACTTTACGTTAAGTATTCATTCACGAGGTATGATTAAAAAAAATTATTTATTAGGAATTATATGTGTATAGGAAAAACGACAAAATAAGCTTGCAGAGAGATTTAATCAATGAATTACATTTGTATTAACTTATACACGTTGGCTACATGATTATTAAAGGTATCGTGCTCGCAATAATTTTCATTCAATGATTAATGATTCATTGTGCTTTTTTGATCATTCTATCCAGCAGCATTTAGCTTTTACGCACAGACGCACGGATATTTACACAAAAATGCGTTTTCAAAGTGAATATCTCGCGTATAAATAGCTTATTTAATAACGCATCTTAACAACCTCTAAATGTTTTAAAAGGACCTATCTAACGATACGATTAGGTAGTCGCATGAAAAATAATCATTGGCCCTGCGTGTATCCTACTTTAACACTTTGTCGACGTAAAAAATACACATGTTTAATCAAAGGATAGATGATCGATCGCTTTTGAGTTATATTTTTTGAAACCCTAAAAGCGTATTTATTTTAAACATTTTAAGAGTACTGTGGTTTTAATTAATAATTATCTGATGAAAATTTGGTAAGAACTTATACAACAAAAAGTTAAAAATATGATCCATTCAAGTACGATGCCTATTCACAAAATAAAGTGTACAGTGTTTGACGACCGCGGCCGTCGCGACGTCTCCTGCTGTGCCTCCGCGTGGCGACCTTCAAGTGTCTCGAACTAGATTTCGATAGTTATAGTATCTAGTTATATCATCCTTATAGGTGTTGCTGATAGATTCCTATGTTAGGCAAAAAGTAAAGTAGGTATATAAATACAAAAAACATGTATTTCAATGTGTCTATACCTAACCGGGCACAGCGTTACAAATAAAATTAAAGTGGAAATATGTTTTAGTTATAAAACCGGTTTTACTACTGATATGGGTAGTTAAACTTTAATCTATTGTTGCAGAGCATTTTAAATAAATAGCCAAAAGACTCAATTATTAAGGAAGTCTTGTAAGATATTCTTAATTTTAATGTTTTGGGTAAAAATGGTTTTGTGCATATCATAAGAGGCACGGTTCCACCTGGGTTGATTACTGCATGGCACGGGCGGATATTCGCTTCAGCTGTTCACTTCCGTTGGATAATTGCAAGAAACGTAGGTGTTTCATTAGACTTTCTCCACTAATGTCATTGTTAATGGTGTGAAAAATATTATTGAACCAGAAATATGACATTTAGCAGTTTGCATAATTTGTATTTATTTAGATTAAAATAATGACTTTTTGCACTATTGTGTGAAAAATGTTCGATGAATAAAATGTAAGATAAAGACTATTATAGAAATATTTACGATAGTGCTTTAGCTAGTACACGAACATATGTAAAGGCTGTATGAAGGTAAGTGGCTGACGTCGGAGATTTTGAAACAATAAGAGCGTCTTGTACAAGTGCGGATCGGTTGGATGCGCGCAGTTCGTCGACCCGCGGTGCGAGCGCGCCCCCCGCGCCCCGCGCCGCTCGCGGTCTCACTTTCGTTGCGCCTGCGGCTGCCCCGGTCTCACGTGTCCGCGCCGCCGACACCGCGAGTGACGTCACCCAGGACGCAACGGTGCCAGCCACTGGAGCGTAGACGTGTTTGTGCTCCTCATTAGGACTGCCATGGGAATCGAGAACCGCTCTATCCGCCTCTAGTATTTAGCGACTTTTATATTTCCGTAATATGTACATTTCTATCGTTACGTAACTTTACGTAATACGACACTATTAATGCCATTGACACGTTATGCAAATTTAACGAAAAACTTGAACATTTAAGTGTTGAGATAAGCCTTATATTGTGAATAGTTTTTAATAATTTTATATTATTTGTCACAATAGAACATATTCACACGCTATTTATTGATAATACATATTTTATTGGAAAACGAGACTACATAACTGATGGGAAACATCATAAACGTTGTCTAGAACCGAAAGTGCGAAATACCACACGTTGGTTCAAATGTTGGATGTCTACATAAACAGTCACTTAATGACTATGATCTTACATTAATAAAAACCTACAAACTAAAGAGTACAGCAACAAGGTATTTTATGATTTGTGCGTTATAAATACAGTCGATTAAAATTAAGGCAACAAAATAATGCATAAGAGTACTAGCAACATCTTATCAATATTGATTTCAACGTAAAGAAACTAATTACCATACGTGTTACAGCGCATACGAATCGCATAGTATTCAATCTATTCTAAGTATCTAATTAAAGTTTATAATCTCGTGGGCTGCGAGCCAACTCTAGAAAGAAATACTACATGAATATATTATAGGTAAGATAAAGGAAGGTATTGAGTATTAGTAGGTACCGAAAGTCACATTTTGACAAATTTTGTTGTTTCTCATAAGTAATTTTAGATTTAAAATGTTGTTTATACAAAACGTGATCTATGAATAAAATACAGAAAAAAGCAATGTACGCTCCTGTAACTTAATATAACAAATTATACAGTTCATGTACGAGTACATCTTGCAATTTCAAAACTTTTTAGTATTTTTCTGTTTTGTTAGATTGAAGGCTGTTCTACCTATGAAACCTTCTCTACCTCGTGTCGTTAGATAGGTTTAAAACCCACTAAGATTGTAGATTTTTTCTTAAAATACGCAACTAGGTATATAGTCAACTTTAAAGCCTATTTTTAAGGCTAATATTAAGGCGTATTCAGAAGGGTTGAAATACAAATGCTGGTATCATAAAATCCGGAAAAAATCGTGATGAATTACCATGTATGAACTCTAAATATTAATTAATTATACATGTTTATTATTATAAACATCGGCAACTGTTACTTTGGGTCTTTCTTAGAAATTGGCTAATTTTGTTTCTTTTTTTGTTTGTTTCTAATTAGTTGTTCAGTACCAGTCATACCTAAAAACTGATTTACATGGTTTTATGAAGCGTAATGTTGAAAATGCATTTTTGTATTGGGATTTTTATTGTTTTTGTAATAGATGATAAACCTCTGAACGTATTGATGTGCTATTTATTGTTTAATTTCATAATATAAACGACTACGGTAAAGAATTTTACATTATGTCGAGGACTGTTGGTAGTGTTTCTAATTAGCCATCCACCTGTTGTTATGTATTATACATATACTGTATAATATATACATAACAACAACCCTTTAATTTAGTATACATCAATGTTTACATCTTATTTAAATTTTTCTCTCATTGCAGATTTATTTAATACTACTGATATTTAAAATAATTAACGATAGATTATATGCATGATGGATTATTTGTTAGATAAGTCGTCAATCGCGTAATGGTGGTTAGTTAGAATGGCGAGACGGGTGACGGTGTGGGAGGCCGAGGTCATCAGCGCGTGGTGACAATTAAAACCGGGATAAGTATTGCGTGTACCTGCGAGATGAGAGCGCTACGGTCGATACGGGGTGGCACGTGGGCGGGGGTGGCACCTAGTTAAGGAGTTAGATTACTATGTTATAATGCTCGTGTTTTATTTTTATTTATTCTTTACACAATAGCACATCTGACATTTTAAATATAAAAGGTATTAGACAGAGATTATTAATACGAACAATTTTAAAATCACATTTTAAAATTCTTCGAATTAATGACCGCCTGACGCTTACTCCTGTAGGTACATGCTATCAAATGTATAAAACGACGACCGATAACGTATTTGAAATTCTTATAAGCCGTGTAACTGGCCGACAGGATTTGGGATTCAAAAATCTGGATAATTTTCAATAACTTAACTTCACAAAAAGCGTGGGTATCGGGGCCAGACGGGTCGGCGAAGGGGCGGCGGGAGGAACTCTTCATTCCCATTTAGCTACTAAATTGTAGAACGGGCGGAGGCCATGATTATGTTTACTAACCCCGAACCCCGCGCCCCGGTCTACCCGGTCCGAATTAACACACGATCTTTGTCCCGAAATTATCTGCTTACTGAGCATACTAATAACATAATTACAAATGTATTCTTAAAATATTAACATTTTCTGCTAACAAACATGGCTTTTAGTTAAATTCTATATTCCTATAAAGGATCATCTACAGGTATGGTATGGTATAGGTAGAATTTCCATTGTGAATTTTATATTGTCTTATGGATCCTACAGGCACAGTGGAAACAGTTGTTTACATTTCCATTGCCAAAAAACCAACAGCATACGCAACGATATTATTGTTTATACTTATAACTCAGATAATTATTTCACGTAGATGACTTGAAAATGATCTTCATTATTTTAAAGCAACATAAATTGAAGAGATAATAGTATAGTCGAGATTATGCGAAATGGGTATAGTATACGATATACAACTCGAATGACTCACGAATGGCCACGGCGTGAATGTCAAAGCAAATGCTGACGTCTTACAAATATAACACTAGATTTTTATGTAAGTCATTTCATTAATCTTACAGTGTTTACTTTATTAAAAATTTGTTCGCTATAATCCTGTGTTACTGTGAAATATATGCAATATTTATAATGACACAGAATTTTACGTTTTGAGTACATATTACTATTCTAAGATTCTACCCATTTCAAACAGGCAGAGCGATAGATAGGAAAACACACAACATAAAACAAAACGTTATAAAGTTCATTTTCAGTTTTGGTTACATTAACTTTGAAAATGAAAATGTTATTTGTTCGAAAAAGCTTAAACTTCATATAACTTTAATTTCGTTATACATATTTAAATGCCACACATGTTATTATAGCTGCACCTTATGTCTATTACAATGCCTATGTAACTAAACAATATAAACAACACGAATTCGGATATCAAATATCTTTGTATGTATATTTAATACATAATCTTATGTCTGCAAAGTTGTGAGTAGGTACACAGCGCTATTCAGGTAGAGGGTCGTTCGCCTAATGAAAGTCGATGAGATGAATGTTTCGGTTTTAATTACAATTGATTAAAGCTGTTTTACATTACGTAGATGTTATGTTGTCTGTATATTTGTGTAGTATCGCATTACATAGCCCACGATAAATCTGTACTTATAATATAAACGCGAAAACTTGCAGGGATGTATGGATGTTTTTTACTCTTTCGCGTAAAACTAGTTAGTTTGTTTGATTGACATTTGGTTTATTTGGAGACCAGATCTTGGATAAATATATAGAGATACTATAAGCCCTGGTATAGCCACGGCAACGCAAACTACGCAGGTTTTAAAGACAGTTGTGAATGTTGAGTTTAGTATATAAAATCGACGGGATCTACCTGAGGGTACATTTTTCATTCAAAACATTTATTGAGTGGTTTTTTTGAGATTTTTTTTTGTTAGCTGCATTTTTTAATGTTTACATTAACTGCACTAGTTAACAATAAAAAAACAGTTCCTTTAGTTCGTTACAAAGGTCGTCTTCTCGAGCGCATATTATACTGTTTTACTAGGACTAACCTGAGCTACTGGTCAACGTTCAAAATAATAAATGTAGGACAAACACAAGCATTTGTAAATAAAAAAAGAATTATGAAATGGAAATTAACGTCTTATAGAAGTTTCCAGAGAATTGTGTACAAGTTCCTAGTCGTGATTCTTAATATCGGCTCATCGTCTATTAATAGAAAATAATCAAACACGCACCAGACCACTCTCGGTACGTATTAGCAGAAACAAAACGCGCTTGCTACCCAAATTATTGCCGTATTTATATCACGTATAAGAAAATCAATACAAGTCGTGTCTTTGTTGTGGAACAAGGACGCTGAATGTGTTTATTTATAGGTTTAATTGTAGACTGTTGAAAGACCGTTATTAGATATTATACTTATTCGATGTGGAAGGGGACTTCGCGGATCGATAGCACGCGATACGACATAGACATGATCAGGTTTGTGATATGCTATACGGTCGACTATGCTTTTGCTACAGAAACGCTATAATATAGCTGACGACAATAACACCACACAACTTCTTATCGACAACAATTGAATAGCGAAAATATTTCAAATGATTCTAAGAACATTTTAATAACAGTTATATAAAAACGTTAATATTTAAGGAGTTCCGTGCTGTCAAAGTCAAACATATATTTATTCAACTAGGCTACATACAGAAACATTTACCACCTGTTCG
>DWAJ01001475.1:0-22054 GCA_018238005.1 Eurema mandarina | reverse complement strand
TTGAAGTGGTGAGACGAGCTGGACGCCCTTCTGATGGTAAGAGAAACGCCAGCCCATAACTAATGTAGTGATACCCAGAACTTTGCTCCGGGCAGGGGTGCACTACATCGACGCTCCCCACTTTGAGTCATACGAGTCATACTCGTAAGATTTTAAGACTCATTAGCCAGCCTTAAAGCTACATTACCATGGGTCGTTAAAGATTTTGTTTGCGAGAATGGCGGCTAAATAGCGTCGTGAAAAGATCTATATAAAATTAAATAAAATATACAAATTGATCAAGAAAGAAGTATGCAACTCAACAGTTTTTGTAAAAAAACACTACACAATATTGTACTGCGGACATTTATTCAATTAGCGAGCGTTTTCAACGATCCAGTCGGTATAGGAACCGACAGCCGTGCTGACTCCAGGGTATGTTTCATTTGCACATCTATGGCCCCATGAGACCACACCAATAATTATATGTTCGTAGTAGAGTGGGCCTCCAGAGTCTCCTTGGCAGGCGTCCTTGCCTCCAACATCAAGAATACCAGCACAGATCATGTTCTCAGTGACAATGCTGTTAGGATTCAAGTCGATGTACCGTTCAGCGCAAAGCTCTCTGTTGACTGTGTAGATTGTTACATCTTGGAGAATCGGTGCGAGCTGTCCTTGCCACTGCAAAGAAAAATACATTATTATTCTCTAATACGACGGATTTCATTTGAATATTATAAATGTAAAAGTTTGTAATTATGTTAGGATGTTTGTTACTATTTCATGCAAAAATACCGACTTTATATTGCCACAGAAACGGGAGTACGCCAGTAAAACTACGGGCAACGACTAGTAAACAAATGAGAGAATACTTATACTTATATTGTGGAGTCTTAAAACAGCTATAAAAAATACTATGTCTAAGAAGTTCAACCTTTACTAAAAATAACTGAGAATTAAGAGCTCTTCTTCGTTTTTTATCGCTTTTCAATATTAAGCTTGTAAATTTGCTGATTAATGCTGTCGATGCAATTTAGTTTTATTTTTTTTTTGTCTGTATTGTTTATATATTTTTTTCTGAATTTAACTTAGTAATTTTTAATGTAATGTGCTGTCTGAACAAATATTATGTTGAACGCATGCTATATCCTTTTATAAGAAAAATCATAAAAACTATTGTCAACTATGTCATATTATTTTACTATGTACAGTGAATTTTTGTTGAAGGATTTTTTAAATAGATAAATAAATAAACTGTGTCAAAAAGTTCTATAGAAAAAAAGGTACCTCAGTGACACCCCATCCAGCATGAACTACGGGCAAATTTTCCGGAATAACAGTGCCTTGGTAAGCGATGGTTCCCCGGGCAATGCCAACTGTGTACACCAAAGGAGTGATGATCTTCACGATGCTGATGTCTGCGTCGTATCTAGCTGCTATCCGGTATTCTGGGTGGTTATAAGCGTATTCGAAATAGTGGACCACTCCACCGGAACCGCGCAGCGTCGAACCAGCTCTGATACGACGGAATTCAGGACGGTAGGATCTGAAAGAGATTTTGAAGACCCTCATTAGCAGAATGGTTTAAGAGTGGCTTCGACTGATTGACGCTTGAAATCAAATTACGTTATGATAATTATATTAAGCATTTAACAATACCTAGGTTCAGCGAAAGGAATTTAAGACGGTAGTTAAAGACAATAAATGCTCAATGCTGAACCATCAAGAATAAAATAAAGTGTTTTCTTGTCATCACTACGTATTATAAAACAAAGTCGCTTTCTGTGTCACTATATTAATTTCTTTAATAGATATTTAATACTTTAATAGGGTTCGGTAGTTTTATAGAAGATTTTCTTACTTACTCTGACTCGAAACAATGGGCCGCTGACAGTAAGAAGTAGGAGGTGAGGATATTGGCTGCACAGGAGTGGCTCCACACTCCTGTATCGCGCCAGGCTTCTATCTGGACTATTGATGGGTAGTCCTCAATAGTTGCATCGTCACCTCCGACGATGCGGTTTGGCAGTGCGAGGACAGCTCCTGTAGATATGAGATAAGGTTAATGTTTTTATAAATGTAAAATTTTTATATATCAATAAATGTTTTTTTTTCTTTTACCAGACATAACCTTTAAACAGCCGCAAACCAAACAAAAGTGCTTGTGTGCTAAGTACTTAAGTGCTGTGTGTGTGCCAACCCTTATAAAAAGGAGTGGATTAATGACAAAAGGGATTTAAATATAGGATTTATGAGAACAGGAAGGGAGTTATGGTGCTTTCATTGCATTTTGAACAAACTCGACTCTGTTTAAAATTAACACAGATTATATCAATAAGTGCTAAGAACTTCGACAAACAATTGTTTCAGTAACCAAATAATTAAGGAATTCTTACGGATCAGAATGGACGGCTGCTTAAAAATAACATTTTGTTCTCATAATTTTGTAATTAAATGCAACACAAACTCTCTTTAATTGTACAGAAAAAAATATTCTACCTGCACATAGTAAAACCGCCAACGGTACCAAAGGAGACATGGTTAACCAACGAATTCCCAAAAACAGTAGAATTACAGTTGTTTATCAAATTTATAATTGTTTGTAAGTCGGTATTTATCATTGTTAATAAAATTAAGCTGGATCTGATATGCAATCTTGATCCATTTATGGTTAAAGGCAATAATTACGTAGCGCTTTGGGTATCTTGTTTTCGGCTTATCATGACGTCATTGTTGGATTGCTTTTTTCCTGTTTTCATAATTTTAGCTATTCTTATTCTTCCTTCTGTGGCTTGTAAAAAAATCATATTACTTAAAAATATTTATTACTAACTAGCAAGCCACGCCGGCTTCTCATGGGTATTTAACGTAAAGTCAATAATTACACTTTTGGCATCAATGGACAACCCCCTTTTCGTTTTCTGACTTTCCCTACATAAAAATCGCAATAATGTGTATTTATCGACATCGACATATAATTTTAGAGTGTGACTGAATGCTATTTTATAACTTTTACAATGTACTCTTATGGGTTTCTTGTTGCCTTAAAAAGAATATTATTATTATATAAGGGGTCGGAAAAATGTATTTGTAATTTACATTTGTATTTTTCTGAGGTCTGGGTGTTGCTATGTATTGCATGAATGTATTTACAAAAGAAAAGTATACATATGTAATTTATTCCGTTATCTTGTTGCCATAACACAAGCTTCTGCTTAGCTTGGAACTAGATGGCGCTTTGTATAAATGTCCTGAAAATATTTATTATTTATTCTTCTCTGTAGAAACGTCATTCCGAACCGAATGGTAAATTATAATTATCTTATACCATAGCCTTGTTGAATACAGACCATGACAATTCAAAAGATGTTACTATATCAGAAAGAAACATACAAAAATAGCACTCTTTAATTCACTTGTGAGACCAGCATAAGAGTACTGTAGTATCGTGTGACAGCCAAACTATCAAGTGTATATGGATCGCATTGAGA
This sequence comes from Eurema mandarina, assembly GCA_018238005.1. NCBI lineage: Eukaryota > Metazoa > Arthropoda > Insecta > Lepidoptera > Pieridae > Eurema > Eurema mandarina. The sequence continues at coordinate 18,584 of DWAJ01001475.1, read as the reverse complement.
GTATACAAAAGCGTTTATTATATCACCTCGCTTATAGAGACAATTTAGCAAAAAGTATCAACAGTTATGCGAAAAGGCTGGAACACCGGCATGTTGAGTCTCAGTGTCAGGAGGATAGTTTCCGACCAATGTTTCTTACATAAACTAATGTTCAATACTATAGACTGCCCTGTTTTACTTGAGTCCTTAAGATTCAATGTGCCAAGGTGTGTCCCGAGACCGGGTAAACTTCTTTTATTCTCGCTCTCTTTATATAAAACAGGGCGGGCATTAATTCGACTTTGCCCCGAATCTCTAACAATTATAACTGTTTATCTAGAAATAGTGATTTAGATCTTTCCGTAAATCTAACGAGAATTAAGAGCTCTTCTTGCTCGTCAAAAACTTATTATTCGGTAGTGTATACAGTTTTTTATCGCTCTTCAATATTAAGCTTGTAAATTTGCTGATTAATGCTGTCGATGCAATTTAGTTTTATTTTTTTTGTCTGTATTGTTTAAATATTTTTTTCTAAATTTAACTCAGTAATTATTAATGTAATGTGCTGTCTGAACAAATATTATGTTGAACGCATGCTATATCCTTTTATAAAAAAAAATCATAAAAACTATTGTCAACTTTGTCATATTTTACTATGTACTGTGAATTTTTGTTGAAGGGTTTTTTTAAATAAATAAATATATATATATCGGTACCACGTCTGAAGGTTCAGCCAGTAAATCAGCCAGACTAAGCATTGACTAGACAGGTAAGTAGTTCTTAGTTAGTGCTACGATGGAAAATACAGACAAACATACATGTTATCAGTATAATTCGTTGGCTCTACAGTAATCGGATAAAACCAGTATCGATAACAGTTTGTTAATAATACATTTTCCCGCCGACGACTTGGAAGACCCCCTGAAAGTAACAGTTGATTTTTCAGTTGACTACTAGTAATACAACTTTATTATGTGGGTTAGATTTAACCTAACGATACTTCTCACACAACTCAGGTTATCATTAATAAAACAAATTCTTATGTACAGTTCATATTTATTCTATTAAATCATCGAGCAGTGGACACGATCCAATTAGTATAAGAGGCTACAGAGGTGCTCACACCAGGATATGTCTCGTTGGCGCACTGGTGGCCCCAGGAAACTACTCCAACGATTGTAGTTCCAGAGTACAAAGGTCCACCTGAGTCTCCTTGGCAAGCGTCCTTGCCTCCCACATCGAGGATACCAGCACAGATCATGTTCTCGGTGACAAAGTTGCCTCCATAATATTCTGTGTACCGCTGGGCGCAGAGCTGTCTGTTAATCACGTTGATGGTGACGTCCTGGAGGATGAAGGAGGCTGGTCCACGGAACTGAAATGAGCATTAAGGCCAATGAATTCTAATGTAGAAGTAAAAACTTACGTTGCAGTTTTATGAATTATTTGGAAGAATCTGAACAAGAAGAAATGACTCTTTGGCATTTGTTGGCAAAGGGTACATATTTTTAAATATTTGCCATGTAATTCTGACCATGTATAATAATAATAATAATCTTAAGATTATATGTATAGGTTATCTTTGTAAAAACCCATTTCAATACATAAAAATTAAATTTTTCTGTCGTATATAATGTGGTTACAGTGTTCCCAAACTAACGAAGTTATCTTTAATAAATTATAGGAAAATTAACAGGGATTTAAACTATAACCAGCCATGGCACTTACAGCAATAGCGCCCCAACCAGCGTGGACCACAGGGATTCCATCTGGAACCAAATCCCCATGTTGGACAATGGTACCAGCTTGCACAGATGGGGAGTAGACGAGAGGAGTCAAGAGTTTGAACACTGTGATGTCAGCGTCGTATATTGACACTACTCTGTACTCAGGGTGGTTGTGGACCACGTCTACATAGTGGATAGAACCGCCTGTCTCTCTGAATGTAGATCCAGCTCTGATACGTCTGAATTCTGGCCGGTAGTTCCTGGAACAATTGTTAAGATAGCTTCTTTATAATATTTCTTTGAAGTCGATCGGAATCTTATTATCAATTCCACCTTCTAAGTTGTCCGTTGTAACACAACACACCGGTATAACATTTGTTCTCAGGAACTTTTGTATTATTGTAATGATGAAAATTTCCTCAACTCCAACAAATGGTATATTATATTCTGATAATTATATATAATTATATTGATAATTTACAATTTTAGTTGTACATCAAATTTTAGAACTTTATTTCTGATTATTTCATACCTTTATAAGTCCTAAGTACATGACAAATATGTTTTAATAATGTTAAGCATTTTACCTTTACAACTTGAAAAGAGTAAAACGAATTACTAGTATTTGTGTTGTCGTCAATATTGTACTATACGAGGTTTAAAAGACTTTATTCCAAAAAGTGAAACAGTAGATATTATCCTTTATGATCATAACTTGGTGCATGTGGCTTGATCCTGATTTTATTTTGTCAAAGTTATTTTCTATTGAAGATACAATTTCTACTTCCCGATCAGCTATGGATACCTAGGCGCCATCTCAGTCTTTTACACTCGTGTAATCTTCTGCATAGACAGTCAAGATATATGGAGTTCAAATAAAAAATATTCACTTAAAAACTTACCGCCCTTCAAAGCAATGTGCAGCAGAGAGCAACCAGTTGCTTGTAAGAATGTTAGCTGCGCAGTTTTGTTCCCAGTAATTGAACCAGGTGTCCCAAAAGTCCAACTGAACTATCCAAGGGTACTGCTCAATTGTGGTTTCCTGTCCACCGACAATTCGCGATGCGTACGTTGTACCTAGAACGTTAAAATATGCCTTTAGCTGAAGACTTGGCTATATTTTTAAGAATAATATCAACTAACTAACTAGTTACTATATGTTTTAAGAGTTTTGCGAGGCCAACAGCATCAGTGACACAAGTATTGTAATTTTTGCGCACAAATATTGTAATAATAACTTAAAATAAAATTTAAAAAAAAACTTTACCTGCCAACAGCAGCACAGCTAACGGAAGGTAGGACACCATTGTGAATCTCCTAACCACTAATTAAACGCTGAAAAACCCTTATTTAAATATTTCTACAATCTGACTTTTATGATCCTTCTATCTTGATAATAAGTATTGTTCTAATAGCTTATCATATCTTTAATCCAATTAGAAATCCCAAGTTAATTCCTTTGCGTAAAAGGAAAACTGGTTAAAAATATGATTAGGTGATTACACAGCATGTCTGCATATCGTATATATACCTCCTGCTCAATTGCCAACCATCACAGAAAGTGAAGTTAAGTGGACGTGGACTAGGTCACGAGCTCCAGTTAGTTGTTATAAATGTGTAATCATGAGGATTTGGAAGTTTATAGAAAACCGCTTGGTTAAGTGGTAGTCACACACTGCCTGTGTCGAACGAATTCTAATGATACATTAAATTGACACTTTGTATTGCCACCTTATATCCTAATACATATAAATCTCGTGTCACAATGTTTGTCCTCAATGGACTCCTAAACCACTTAACCGATTATAATAAAAGTCACACACCATGTGCAGTTCGATCCAACTTGAGAGATAGGATAGTTTACATCCTGGTATTGCCCCGGGAACGGGAACTACGCGGGTAAAACCGCGGGGAACGGCTAGTAGGGTTATAAAAATATCCTTTTCGTCTGTAGGTTATAAGAGACGTTATACGTGTTGCAGTGTACAGAATTTTGTAATATTTTTAGCTGAAAATATCTCTCGCAAAACTGAGGAAAACAATAATAAAACAAATTCTTATGTACAGCTGACATTCATTCTATCATTATATATTATATTCTATTAAATCATCGAGCAGTGGACACGATCCAATTAGTATAAGACGCTACAGAGGTGCTCACACCAGGGTACGTTTCGTTGGCGCACTGGTGGCCCCAGGAAATTACTCCAACGATAGTAGTTCCAGAGTACAAAGGTCCACCCGAGTCTCCTTGGCAAGCGTCCTTGCCTCCCACATCGAGGATACCAGCACAGATCATGTTCTCAGTGATGTAGTTGCCTCTATAATATTCTGTGTACCGCTGTGCGCAGAGCTGTCTGTTAATCACGTTGATGGTGACGTCCTGGAGGATGAATGAAGCTGGTCCACGGAACTGAAATTAAAGTCAGTAGATTGTAATGTTACGAATTACGATTTACTTAGAAGAGTCTGTTCAGCGTTTCCCTTTAGAAATAATAGGGCATAATTTGTGAATCTGTGAAAAGCATCTTGTTATATCATTGTTCATATATTGGACGATGATAAAACAAGATTTTTTTTTAATCATAATCTTTATAAAGGCAATAGATCCATTAAAAATACACAGCAATTCGTAATATCCGTAGTTCATATTCTCAAACCATTAAAAAGGGCATCAATTATTAGTAACAGGACTTCTTATAGAAAATATTCTTGAAAGATTTTAATTAAATTCGATGTAGTTAATTACTTACTGCAATAGCGCCCCAACCAGCGTGGACCACAGGGGAACCATCTGGAACCAAATCCCCGTGTTGGACAATGGTACCAGCTTGCACAGATGGGGAGTAGACGAGAGGAGTCAAGATTCTGAACACTGTGATGTCAGCGTCGGCTCCGTATTCCGGTCTATACTCAGGATGGTTGTGGACCACGTCCACATAGTGGATAGAACCGCCTGTGTCTCTGAATGTAGATCCAGCTCTGATACGTCTGAATTCTGGCCGGTAGGACCTGGAAATGGTGATTGAGAATTAATTCTGAGAAGGAGTGGGTCAGAACATCACGTCAAATTTTACTTAATTCAAATTTGCCCGTTATAACGTTAAACACGGGATAAGATATAGATAAGATATTGTACTATAGCGGAAGGATAGTTACGTATAAATGGTCTTATATTGCGTCGCGTCGTTATTCAATGCTTTGTTTTTTTTTCAGCTGTTAAAAATTGTAGTTCATGTTCATTGTACAACAAATTACAGAAATATATTTCTCCTTTAAAATATATTACATACTTTCATATGGTCCAATATCATTTGTACATGACAACTATTGCTTAATTAAGTCTATAGATTGTAAAGATGTCGATTCTTAAACCGTTTAGTCATTGGAGTAGAGAGTAACAAGAATAAGTATGTTTGCTTATTATAGGTTCAATAAAATCTTCTGCATAGATAGGCAAGATCAAAGGAGTTCAACTTAAAAATGTTCATTAAAAATACATACCATCCTTCAAAGCAATGTGCAGCAGATAGCAACCAGTTTCTTGTAAGAATGTTAGCTCCGCAGTTTTGTTCCCATAAATTGAACCAGGTGTCCCAAAAGTCCACTTGAACTATCCAAGGGTACTGCTCAATTGTGGTGTCCTGTCCACCAACAATTCGCGCTGCGTGTGATGTACCTAGAAAGTTAAAATAAGCTGTTAGATTAGGACTTTTCTATTATATGCTTATTTATGGTCTAGGAAGGTTTATTATTTTATTTTATATTAGAGATGAACATAGCAGTTTGACATCTACGAAACTCAAGGTCCAAATAACAAATTCCTACCTCAAAATCATTCATTTAAAAACTTTCCCACCAAAAACATTGAATGTAAAAAAATGCCAAGTCTCTCGATGCAGTCTTTCCATCGTAAAAAGTTTTGAGATCTCATAGAAGTCAAGTCCTATTCAAATTATTTTGTAGTTATAAATCAACATTTAGTAATTGTACCAATCGTTTTCTTTATATTATAATTATAGTGACTCGACTTGGCGGGGGCACTACCGTGACCCCAGATTGTCTGTGCCGAATTTTATGACAATCTATGGGATTCTTTTAGAGCCTATTCAATTTAAACAAACAATCAAATCTTTCTGATTTCTGTTATAGCAGATTGTTGGTTGGCCGTCAGAATTTTATACACACATCACACTCAGATCTACAAGTCCACAAATAATTTATATTTAGGCCAAATAATAAAAAATAAAACTTTACCTGCTAACAGCAGCACAGCTAACGGAAGGTAGGACACCATCGTGAATTTTATGAACCAATGATTAAATGCGGAAAAACCCTTACTTAAATATACCTACAATCTGACGTTTATGATCGATTTATCGTGATTATAAATGAATAATAATATAAACTTCTAATAAACTGAAGTATCTTATCTTTAAGCCAATTAGAAATACTTAACTAATTCCTCTGCGTAAAACTGGTCCAAATTATTATTTGGCTACTTATTCATATACATATCATATATGATGGATCTACTTTTTAACCGACTTCAAAAAAGGAGGAGGTTCTCAGTTCGTCTGTATGTATATTTTTTTTATGTATGTTTGTGGGAAGGAAGTAGGATGTAACCTTCCACTGAACCAAAGGGAGGATCCTCGACCAGTCGAACCACTGACTGGCCGGCCGTTAGGCCCCGATGGTTCGATGTCGAGAAGTTGTATATAATATGCTAAGTCTTGGAAAAATATCGTAAGCGCGATTCAGACTCGGCGCATGAATAACGGTCGCTACAGTCTAACTAGCTTTGTCTGTAATATACTGATTGTAAATATTTATAATCTATGGACACTTGTCTAATTACAACTACTCACTGGAATATATTAAACTTCTGAATCTTAATTATCTTTTATTGTCGACATAACAATATGAATAAAATAATTAATAAATAATCTTTTTATTGGCAGATCAAGAAACTCCCTTTCCCGTAACGGCAACACGAATTACGAATCAGCAAGAACAACACCGCAATATGTCCAGCTGGAAATGTCTCCGGACGATTCCAACCCGCAGCTGATCTTCTACACCCACGAATGAAGACTGTGGTCAAAGTCAAAGTTAAAGTCGAGACTTGTGTGCAAAAAACTTGAACTTGAATAAGTTAACTGTGAAAACTGTGTCGTTAAGTGATCGTGAAGTGTTTAAGTGGTCGGAGTTGTGATAGTGTACATACAGACATACATATGGAAAAAATTATATGTGGATGAACTTGAAGAGTGAATCAGATGGTTCTTGATGGTAAGGGTGTTATTACAGTAAATAATACTGCTTATTGTCCATGGCTTTGTTTGCCGTCAACTCTATTTTTAAAACCTCGAACCTGTTTTGAGAACTGAAATAATAATTTCCATTAGTGAATAACCAATTTACATATTATATATACAAAATAATTATTGAAAAGAATGCAACTTTTAAATTTTAGCTTCTGATTATATGCAATTTGTAATAAAAAGTCAGTTAACCGATCTAAAAAAGAAACCAGGGCATTTAATTAAGAAATATTATTTCCGATATTGGTTGCTAATTATTATAATAAAATTAATCTTAAATTTAACGTAATAACACCCTTATACCTGTTTCACAATAAGACATAAGTGTAAAGAAATTACTGTATCGTAAAAACTTGTATAAATAGTGTTAAGTCAGTCCCGATGTGGTTAAGAAGGTTTGTTTTATTGCTAAGGTGTAGTGGCAGTTATGATTTTATTTACAATAAACAATATACATGTTACCGGATATATCGATGGATTATATGTATATGGCTAGGTCGACTAATGAAAAATTTCGCCAAACTTTTTGTTTGTAAAACATGTGAATTTGATAAAATGGAGTTATTTGTTTGATATTTTGCAATCTCCTAATATGTGACACAAAAAACACAGTTAAAAAAGTTCATCTGAGGGTTTCAAATGTGTTGCATTATTTCCTATTAATTTAAAAAAAATGTTTTTTTTCCAGTGCTAACCATTAAATATTTAATTAATAAAGCTGAAAATTTTGAAATTATCCAATATATGAACATCCTCTTTAAGTTTAAACGAATAATACGAAGACTATTCAATCGGACTACAAATACTTACACTTCAAATAGTCACATCGTAAATAAGCATCTAAAAGTGTCTATAATAGTAAGTTGCACCGCTTATTAATTTCAAAATCAATGTTAACACATGTACATTATGTAAAAAAAACATAGATATGCCAAAAATAAGTTTTTTACGTAAAACATATTTTTTAAGTTACAATTTATTGAAGAAATATTTGGCTTTAATTAATAAGTCATGCCTACGAATAATAAAAAGGCTATCCATTCCACCATTTATTTTTTCTAAAATCTCTAACACTCTCAATTTAAAAAAAAAATAGTTTTTTTTTTTCATTTTTCAGAAGATTAAATTTCGAAATTAAACATAAAATAGTGCATGTGTGGCTTCAAAAAAAAACGAAATGTTATTTTTATACTACTTTCATGTCTTGAATTCAACACAAAATTTATAGTTCAAGCTACTATGAGACTTCTAATAATAGTGATTGTCTGTCCTTATGAGTTAGTTGTTAAGGACAAAATTAAAATGATTTAAATATAAGCCAAATATTTCTTCAGCTATGAGCAACAACAAGTTAAAAAGTCATATATATTTTTATTTGACTGGGTGACATATAGTAACACTTGAATCGTTAAAATAATATGAAACCAATCATAAGAAAGACGTTTCAACAAAGATGATTTCCTAAGAAACTGCTGGTTGCTCTTTAAAAGTAGTATCTATGTTACTTTAATAATAATATGCATCTCACCTAAAAAAAAATCTTTTATATCAACTCGGTTATTCAAATAAATATTATTAAAATTTTATACATCATTGTCATCATGTGTCCAATGCTTAAAAGTATTTCGAGTTTTTAAATTTAAATGAATCTATGGTGGCCAAATTTTTATAAGACTAGGTGAATTATATTTGCATAAGCATACACTAATATTGCCGTTTGGAACGAAAATTATCTATACAAAAGACCTTTACTTTCAGAGATTCACTTATACTAACACACAAACTGAGTACTGACCCACAACGGAATAGGGAACATTCAAGTATTACGTAACTCAATTTGTAGGGGATTAAAAAAAAGAAACATTTTTTATTTTAATACTAGTTGGACCAACGTGACTATGTTTACGGTGTTTTCTTACATCTTCCAGTGTTATATTTATTTTTCAAGCAATCCATCATACTTCAAGCAATATTCTAAATAAATTAAACACAAAAACCTTTTTAAGAAAGTTTTATTGCATTTAGAATTACGTTATAATATAATATATTACTTTTCAAGTCACTCATATTGTAGAAATGCAATAAAAATTACTGTTTCGCCATCTTGGATCGTCCGCCATATTGAATTTAGAATGACGTCACACAACTAATCGTGTATTATCATCCAATCTAAACGTTCATACAAAATTTTCCGGAGCTCTCAAGCTCTGCGAGTGTTGATGGGCGGCGATGACCACTTTCCATCAGTGGGCTCGCCTGTTCGTTTGCCCCCTATGTTATAAAAAAAAATCAGCTTACTCGGTTGAGAGTATCTGCTTCAAAATCGGGTCACAATACATACATTGCAAGTTAAATAAAAGCTTTTAAAAAAATTGGTTTAGCCGTTATCCGAGTTATGATGCACTTGGCAACAAATTGTGCAGTTCATTTAATATAGATTAAACACTATTTAAAAATGTTTCTAGTTCTTAATTCTTATACTTTGTTTAACTTGTTTTTATGATCACTTAGGGAAGAGGGGTTCAGAAAAAATATGATGAGTGACATGGCGGGAATGGGGTGTCTAGAAACGTCAAAATAAGCGTTACGTAATACTTGGACGCTCCTATATTAGTTATATACAAAATTGTAAAGAAAAATAGTCACAATAGTTTTAAAGTATGTACTTTGTAAATTATATTTTAATTATCACTTAAAGAAAGTCTTTCATGAATTTTTATTTCTATCGACTGATGTAAATAGTCTATGGAGTTGGAAATGTTGCAATGTTTAAAAATGCGAAGGAAATGTTTAAATATCTGTATTTTTACACATTGCAATATGTATCGTCTATTACAAAAGTTGATGAAGACATTGTTAGTCGGGAAGTCTCGACGATATGAAAAGTGTTTTTCCTAACTCGATGCAAAATTTTATTTTTTAAATCTAATGTTTAATGTTTTAAATACTGGATGTGTTCATTAACTTTTGTACTTGGCTGTACTGTGAAACATTGATTGTGCACTACAATCGTAAAACAAATAAAGTGTAAATATTTATATAATCTGTGGTTTTATTTTCAACAAGCTGTGCCTGTGTGTTGTTCCCGTGACAATATCGCTAAAAAAATATCCTATAATTGAATCATAATCGAAAAAATGTTGTGAACAAGTAACTTACATCTATATATATTCAAATTTTGCTGGTATATGTATGCTGACCCGTTAATACGTTTGTACGACTGGTAGCAAACGCTTTTAGAGTTTATTAGATTTATTCAATGTTTAGCGTATTAACAACTCTTCATTGAATAATAAAGAGAATGTAATCACTATGTTTCTAACTACTGAAAAAAAAGGAAGTACCTATGTACAGTACATATGGTTACATTTTTTCTGCTAGCAATATTACTGTCACGCCAGTCAAAAATACAAATGCGATTCGATAGAATTATAGAATTTCGATTAATAATACTACTATAATAATACTATAGATAATAATACTATAATCGATAATAAATTGCAAGATATAAATAACATTTCAAATTGTATGTATACACTACTTATAGTTTTGTGTTGTTAGAAAATATATTTGAATTTTAATGTACTTTTGACGTCATTTCAGGTAGTGATTTGATTGGTTTACATATTTTAAAAGCTATCAAATAAATGTATGTTACATAAAATAAATAAAATACAATTTTTATTTATGTAAACTATACTAATGAGGAGTGCCGCCAATGCAGAATATTTCAGCTTAGCGTACATAAGTAGATACCTAATTGATGACCAAAATAATTCTTCCCAATTTTTTATCTATTATACTTTTTGTCACTGACAGTTGAAATTTGTTTGACATTACAACATAACGCAAGTGACGTGTAAAAAAGCTGTTTTCGTCGGCTCCAAATAGTTTTGTGTTGAGATCTAAGAAAAAGCTCAAAATGAGCTCCTTTAAGCGCGACAAGAAAGAGGAGGAAGACACGGGCGGCAATCCGTACCAGAATCTAGACAAAACAATCGTTCTACAGGAAGCTAGGTACTTCAACGAGACGCCCGTCAATCCGCGAAAATGTTCGCATATCTTGTCGAAAATACTGTATTTGTTGAATCAAGGGGAGAAATTGACGACCCAGGAGGCGACGGACGCGTTTTTCGCGACGACAAAGTTGTTTCAATCAAAGGATGTGATGCTACGTAGGATGGTGTACCTATGTATCAAGGAGCTGAGCAAGCTCGCTCAAGATGTTATTATAGTTACGTCTTCGCTGACGAAGGATATGACTGGGAAGGAGGATCTTTACAGAGCTGCTGCGATCCGAGCTTTATGCAGTATTACTGATAGTACAATGCTTCAAGCTATTGAGCGGTATATGAAGCAGGCGATTGTGGATAAAAACCCGGCTGTCAGCTCTGCGGCGTTAGTTTCAGCTCTCCATCTGTCGTCGACTGCGCCTGACTTGGTTAAGCGCTGGGCTAATGAGGCACAGGTTTGTTGTTTATGTTGTAATACTTGTGAAATTTTACACTAATTTTGTACAAATGTTCAACTAATTGAGATCAAATGAGGAATTCAACAAAAATATAATAGCTATTCATTTATTAAATATCAGTTATTCATAATCAGTGATGATAGTAGATATATAACCAAGTTGTTAGCTAAGATTCAGTAACTTGGTTACTTGAACATAATAACGTTGGAAAAGTAAAGTTAACGTCCTAGCGCATCAAAAAATAACAATAAATCACTATTATTTCTTAATCTCGTAATTTCTATTGCCATAGAATTACAAAGATAAGAGTCTCCTATTTGTTAATCCAGGGTTAAATCTACATGCATGTCAAATATCAGTCAAATCCTTTTAGTAGCTTTTGTGTGAAAGGATCAAACATACAAAGTGGCATCTATATCATTTTAATATTTAAAAAAAACAACCATCAGAATTTCTTGTTGGTTGTTGTAGAAACTGCTTTCCGAGTCAGTGGTACATAATTTTTCTGTTATACTATGATCATTAAAGCCTACTTAAAAGTCCAATTTTACTTAATAAAAAATTGCCTATACAGTATGTGACTGCAGCAAAGGTATCAGGGCAATAGAATTCAACAAGAGGTTGCGTTAGGAATTCGAGTGAATATCTAAAGGATTATATAATACAAGTCAAGTGTTACTGTATGCATATTTGAATACTGATATATTTGACTTTTGTAAGGATTATTTCTATGTTTAAAAAAATATTAAAGTTAGGTATAATCAATTGTTCCTTAGAAGAATTATTTTATATATAAAACACTTTTTTCTCCTAAACACAACTTAAACTTCAACCACAGAGTTTATAAATATTAACAATTTTTACAGTTATCTCCAACTAGAATGTTATATTACATTAATAAAAATATATTTGTATAAACGGTCTCAGCAAAACAATATTTTCTTATAGCATTACTGTTTTACGTAAAATCTAACGATATATTTTCTTCTTTACAGGAAGGCATCAACTCCGACAATGCCATGGTATCCTACCATGCTCTAGGCCTCGTCGCAGCCACTAGAAAGAACGACAAACTATCCACTGTCAAACTTGTAACACGCTTAGCCAAGTCCCCAATAAAATCTCCTTATGCTCTATGCCTGTTAATCCGCCTGGCTGCCCAACTAGTTGAAGAAGATGACTCAGACGCTTCCCAACCATACATCGAGTTTATAGAATGCTGTCTTCGCCACAAATCCGAAATGGTCATATATGAAGCTGCCCATGCGATTGTTAATTTACGAAAGACAGCTCGAGATTTAGCCCCTGCTGTGTCTGTTCTCCAGCTGTTCTGTGGTTCCTCGAAAGCCTCTTTGCGTCTCGCTGGAGCTAGAACCTTAGCTAGATTAACAGCTAAACATCCTACTGCTGTAGCAGCCTGCGCTGTCGACCTTGAAAACCTTATTTCTGACCCCAACCGCTCAGTCGCCACTTTAGCTGTAACTACCCTTCTCGCTACAGGCGCCGAAAGCTCCATAGATAGATTGATGAAGCAAATATCTTCTTTCGTATCAGAAATATCTGATGAATTCAAAATTGTTGTGGTAAAAGCTATCCGTCGTTTGTGCACTAAGTTTCCACGCAAACATCAGTCGCTAGCTTCATTTTTAGCTGGTATGTTAAGAGATGAGGGTGGTTTGGAATATAAGGCAGCGATCGCTGATGCTATTATAGCGTTGGTGGAGGAAAATCCTGATGCTAAAGAAACTGGGTTAGCCCATTTATGCGAGTTTATCGAAGATTGTGAGCACACGACTCTAGCCGTTCGCATCTTGCATTTGCTAGGGCGTGAAGGGCCTAAATCGCGTCAACCGTCTCGCTATATACGCTTTATATACAATAGAGTTATCTTGGAGTCAGGGCCAGTAAGAGCAGCAGCTGTTTCCGCTGTCGCTCAGTTTGGAGCTCAAAGACCAGAATTGCTACCAAATATTAAAGTTCTTCTTTCAAGGTGTGAACTAGACGATGAGGATGAAGTTCGCGATCGGGCAATTCTCTATAACGCCATTCTCGAAACTGGCGATCGAGAATTGATAAACGATTATATTATTAACGTGCAGAAACCGAACCCAGTGTTGCTAGAACGCGCTTTGCGAGACCATATTGAAGCTAGACCGGACGAACCATTCGATATAATGGCGGTAGCGACGGAAGAAGAAAAGGTCACTAAAGAAGATATCGTAGAAGTCGAAGTTAGGAAGCCAGTACAGGTTTCTATAGAAGAGATTTACGCGGAACAATTGGCCAAGATACCGGGGATCGAAAAACTGGGTCCTCTGTTCAAAACTGTTCCGCATATCGAGCTAACTGAAGCGGAAACCGAATACAGAGTTCGTTTGCTGAAACATATTTACGCCAGACATGTGGTCCTACAGTTTGAGTGCATAAACACGTTGAATGATCAGATACTGGAGCAAGTTCACGTAAGATTAGAACCTCCTCAAGACTACGAAATAAGGACAATCGTGCCATGTCAGCAACTTCTCTACGATAAACCAGATAGCGTGTTTCTAGTATTGGAATACCCGTCCGCATACTTCGATAGTTTGGGTACTTTTGGGGCAACTTTGGAGTTTGTGGTACGCGATTGCGATCCTAATACTGGAGTACCAGACCCAGGAGAAGGTTACGCTGACTCCTATCCTCTGGAAGAGTTTGAGATGGGCTGTTCTGATCAGTTAAGAGCGAAAGCTGGGGCTGATGATTGGGAACAGGCTTGGGAAAGAGCAGAACGTGCTCCCGAAGCAGCAGATACCTTTGTTCTTCCCCAGAACGATATTACTGACGCTGCCAAAGCCGTTTGCGAACATCTAGGCCTTCCGAAGAACGCAATAAGCGGTGATGCAGTGAAGGAAATCCGTGGTGGAGGGATATTTAGAGGTGGTGCCCCAGTGCTGGTCAGAGCAAGGATTGCGTCAAGCAGCGCTGGTGTCACTATGCAGTTGGTAGCCAGGTCTCCGAGGGAAGATTTGGCACAGTTACTCCTTGCCGCTGTAGGCTAATCTATAATTTTTAATAACCCAATATATACAGCTCGTTTAAAACTACAACGTGTCACAGTTTTGATTTATGACCACCATTTTATTCACCGTACCCGAAGCTATTTACCGATATTCATAGTTCGTTAGTGAAATTTCAAATAAGCATAGAAATCTTGTTTGTTGTTATGTTACTTTCAAAGTTTTAAGAATAAATAACTGTTCCGACATCGTGGATGGTCCACCATATTGAATTTAGAATGACGTCACACAACTAATCGTGTATCGTTATTCAATCTAAACGTGCATACAAAATTTCACCTTAATCGGTTGAGAGTATTTGCTTCAAAATCGGGTTGCAGGATTCCACGCGAACATCCTTACATAAGTTGCAAGTTAAATAAAATATTTAAAAAAAATGTCACAGTCGTTTCCAAATGTCCAGTTTTTCGTTGAGCCACGTTATAGTTTTAAATGAGTTATACTTAAATATTTTTATAGCCGTTACTAGAATGTATAGGAATAAGAAAATCAGTTCTACAATTACGAAAGAAATTTCGAAGACAAAATTTTTTCTATGATAAATTTTTGACAGACGAGTGACGTTGAGATTTTTTTATTCCAGTTGTAAACTAAATAAAAACATTATTATTCGATTCCATTATTTGGTTAATTATGTTCTATTGAAATAAATATTTATAACATTACGATGTGTTTCTTTTCTTATATTTATCTACCTAGAATATATCTACGGCATTTAAACATTAAGGCTAACCTTATTAGAAAGAAAGAATGAAGCATTTATTACAGAGCATATTACACACACACTACATAATCAGACAATTAAACAAAAATTAAATACAGAGAGTGTAGTGTACTGAAGTACAATAGTAATAACTAATAAGGCATTCGACTGTCGACGGCCGTAGTATGCGGACGTGCCTCAATAGTAATATACATGTGTCGGTACAAGGTATATATTGCTTATAAAGTGTTTGCGTGCATTTTACAGACAGGACAGAACTGGAGCTGAGAATGGGTGTTAACAGCTCTAATGCTTGATTTTAAATGCCATAGGGCATTTAAAACTAAATAGTAATTTAGTCGGTAAGGTTTATATATTAAAGATATATATTCTAGGTAGATAAATATAAGAAAAGTAAGGTAATTTAGCCGGTAACGTAAAATAAAACCACAAATAAAATTAAATAACTTTATTACAATATAAAACTTATACAAAATGAGCAATGTACTAAAATACCAGGAACAATCACAGTTTACACTAACTATTTTAACTTAAACAGAGGCATTTCAGATTCTATACGAGTTGGAAAAGCTAAAAGATACGTACTACATAGATTTGACGACAAAAACTATTTTTTCTCGCGTCCTATTTAAATTAGGTTTAGTATTAAATTGACATTCAGTTTTCCAATTTAAGTCGTTGAGGTTGTTTTTTAAATTATTTTAATCATTAAACTTTACTATTTATTACTTAATATCACAAATAACTTATTTATTTAATTGAGGTATTAGAAGTATGAAAACAAAATTTATTATTCGTACATAAAAGTTCAAGTCAGGCGTCCGTCTGTCAAAACTACTGAATCGATTTCTATGAAATTTGTCATGCAGGTAGATTAGACCCTGGACTAATACATAGGTTACTTTTTATCCCGGTATTGACCCGGGAACGGAAACTAAGCGAATAAATATTGATTATTTTTCGCGTCATGTTATAGATATATTTCTACTATCACCGGCAAGATGTATTATCTATTTAAATATAGTACGATCAACTACAAAAGTCGATGAACACTTTATTTCTAAGCATTACAAATCTAAAGGGTAAATAATATCAATGAGAAGTCAATTTAAAAAAATCCATAAGTTTAGAATTATTGAATGTGGCAATCGACTGCTGTAGTTAGGTGTACCTTGCTATCAATGTTACCACTTTTGGGGGTGTTGCCATTTTTTATTATTTAGAGCAAATTAATGGAAGTTAAATTGCTATTAAAATAGGGTAATTTACGTAATCAGTTAAAACTTAAAACTTAAGCAAGATTTTCGAATTGAAACATTTAGATATTTTAAAATATTGTTTTACCATATTTAAGGTTATAGCAAAAATATAACAATTATAAAACCCCCCAAACTGGTAACACTGTTTCTTAATCTAATACGAACCACCATAATAATTTCAGTCTTAGCTTAAAATATAACATTTATTATAATTATAAATACGCACAGACAGACACGTAACACTTTTAACATAAGCAGGGCCTTCTGTGTACATAAAAATTTCAGGGCAAAAAATGCATACAATTTATTTATTTATTTATTCGTAATTACGTAAGATACCTTACCTCATACTATGTATAAGGAAGGTAGGTGCTTCTGATATAATGTAACTCTGTTCTAATATTATTTCTTTCTGGACATTTTTATCATGGTCCTTAATGTCAGAATAAAATAAGAGTATACTGTATTTCTATATTTAAATATAGATAATATTCGGAAAATGTTAAAATTCTTTGTTTAAAGTTAGGTCAAAGAGTGCTAAAAAAAGCCCACGTGATTAATGGACAGCCCTTAAAATGGCCTCAGTGAAAATAGAAGTCTCTGCACATATGGTAGGACCCTAAACTAGAAACATAAGTCTAAAATTTAACTAGGCACTTTAATAAAAGCTTCCGTTTCAAACGAAATTACTTTCTTATTCGTGAATTTGTTTAACAACAAATCTTTTCTAGCTACATATATTTGTTTAAAGATTAAATATAAGCCTAATAGAAGAGTGAAAGTTAAAAAGATGGTAGACGCTGGTGGTAGAATTACCACCATGAAATACACCGTGTATTTAATGTAGTTTGGAAGACCTTCTTGGCTCTGAAAGAGAAAAATTTATTTATTCATTTAATAAGTTTAAAACACTTCACACAACACATAATAAATGATAACAGGATACTGATAAAAATAAAATGAATAATGCACAAAAGGCGACCGTATTGCTATATAGCAATTTCTGCCAGGCAATCTGAGAGGTACGGAAAATTAAATAAAATACATAATCATTATCGATACTATATACATATATAACAAATATGATACTGAACAATTTCATAAACTTAAATGATTTATTATTATATTCCTATTGAGTTTGATATATTTTTTTACCTGATGGAGGGTACCATAGAAGTAGGAGACCTAGTTTTCCGATTATAGCCCTAGAGCGCATTATGCGGCATATTATACGAATATAGTCCGGGATCCCTGGTCAATTTTTCCAATTGATTACTATCAAGCTAATTTTTCATGAGTAGCTTTATTTTGATGAGACGCCCAATAATTTCCTAAACCAAACTCTCGATTGTGGTAGCTAACAGAGGTAGCAAGGATAAAATATGTCGATTTGGTTATTCTTAAATATTCATTACTAACTGATTTTTCTTGTGTTATATCTCAAGATAATTATCTAAATGACTTGAAAAAATATTTGTCTTACAAAATCTATGGTTTGATCAAAGAGTCCCCTCTTTCCAACATGTATCGATAACGAGGTCATCGTAAATTATTACTAACCAGCTGATTTTTATTTTTTACTTAGTTAATATTTGTATTATTTGACAAACATATTGTCCTACAAATTTCTTCTTATATTTTTTTTAATTTGTGATTGCCTTGCGGACCACTTGGAGTGCTTCCAGGGACCACCAGTGGTCCGCGGACCACCTAAGTTAAGAACCCAGTGGTTCTAGGTTCTAGGTTCGTAGTTCTCTAAGTCATCTGGAACTGGGTTAGAGTTTTGATCAGTCAGATCAGATAGGTCAGTCAATCAGTCAGTCAATGATAAAAATGAGGATTTTTGGACATTAATATCTAAATAACCGTTTGAGATTAGCTTATGAAATTTAAAACGTATATTATGTATCTCGCTAGTTTCAACATATGAGCCAAATTTGATACGTTTATGTCTAATAGTTTTTGATTTATGGGGGAGTCAGACGTGGCTCCAAATGGTTCGAGTAATATTGCACGCGAAGCGGCTCGCCACTTCTGT
>DWAJ01001474.1:0-22059 GCA_018238005.1 Eurema mandarina | reverse complement strand
TTTTTTTTTTTTATAACATAGGGGGCAAACGAGCAGGCGAGCCACCTGATGGTAAGTGGTCATCGCCGCCCATGAACACTCGCAGAGCATGACAGCTCTAGAGTGGGTTGCCGACCTTTTAAAAAGAGGTACGCTCTCTTCTTGAAGCACCCCAAGTCGTAATTTATCGGAAATACCGCACGAGATAGCTGATTCCACAAGGTGGTGGTACGTGGCAAAAAGTTTCTTTTAAATCGCACTGTGGTTGACTGCCAGCTGTCAAGGTGGTGCGGATGGTATTGCAACCTGTGACGTGCAGTGCGGTGGTGAAATTCAGCAGCGGGTAAAATTCCGAAAAGCTCCTCAGAACATTCCCCATAGTATATGCGATAGAAGACGCAGAGAGAAGCTACGTCTCGTCGCAAGGCTAAGGTATCAAGCCGATCGGTAAGAGCTGTATCGTCAACCAGTCGAATTGCTCGATGTTGGATACGGTCAAGTGGAAGAAGTTGGTACTGAGGTGCTCCGGCCCAGAGGTGACAGCAGTATTCCATGTGAGGCCTAACTTGCGCTTTGTATAACAGCAAGCGTTGGCCTGAAGTGAAATACCGCCCCGCTCTGCGGAGCACGCCAAGTTTTTTAGAGGCTAACTTGGCCTTATCTTCCAAATGACTACGAAATTGGACATCATTCGAGATGGTGACACCAAGGATACCGATACTAGCTGTAGGATTGAGGGGAGTGTCCTGAAACCGAGCTGTTACGACAAAGGGTGATTTTTTTGCGGTAAACGCGCAGACTTGTGTCTTCGTGGGGTTGAATTGGACTAAATTAGTCTGGCCCCAAGAGGAAACTTGCTAAGCAAACTTGTTTAAAGGTTCGATATGTACAATACCTAATCGAAACATTAAAGGTATCAATGTTATTTCTGATAAATATAAGGGTTTCTTCATACAACTTTTTGTTTTGGAATAGATGATTAATATATGCAAATTGCGCACTAAGAGAATGATTAAATTACTAAGTGGATTATAAAATTCTTTGTACTTAAAAAAATTAACAATATTTATGACAGCCGTGATAGGGCTGTACCTACCTATGAAAATCGGCAACCGTTAAGCTAGCAATTTGAT
The DNA here is from genome assembly GCA_018238005.1 of Eurema mandarina. Lineage (NCBI taxonomy): Eukaryota > Metazoa > Arthropoda > Insecta > Lepidoptera > Pieridae > Eurema > Eurema mandarina. The sequence continues at coordinate 20,947 of DWAJ01001474.1, read as the reverse complement.
AAAGCAATATTGCCGATAAAGTTGTCAGCCTCTGATATAATACCTTTGCATATCTATTAATATATTAAAATCCAGTATTCGGATTGCATTCACAAAGTGGTGTCTAGTGTTAGACGACGATGTTGTTGTATTTAATCGTTGTGCTATTGGCAGGATATGCCTCATGCCAGCTCGCTCATGGACCTAGGGAGATACCGACGGATTCTTTTGATACTGATCTATATGAATCTGTGCTAGACCCCGAACAGTGTGTACGGGATCTCTTATATATGACCTTGGAGAACCAGATGTTATTCGCGGAGTGTAAGTATGCATTACATGTATTTAGTAAGAGCTTTCTTCCTAAAAAAGTTTAATAACTTTTGTGTTGATTTTTAAATAATTTTACGTTTATAAAGATTTAAAACAAAAAATTTTGTTTTAAGCTTTATTTTTAAATATAAAAGAGACGTAAATATTAAAATTGAGTATTCGCTCTTTATTTTTTTTTACATATGGCAATAACTAATTCTATATAATTGTTGTTACTTTTCTAATTACATAAATATTTTTTGAAAAGCAGTTCCATTAAAAAAACATATATTCCTTTTTAAAAGACACCGGATAAAGCACGATACTTAATTTTGCTCTTAAATAAAAATACAATTAAAAATAGTGCCGTATATTTTGCACCTTTATTACTCATTAATTCATTTTAAACGCTTATTGTTAGCATGTTTGAAAAATATCAATCGTTATTATTCAAGAACAACATTGAAATTTACACAATAAATAAATCAAACTTCAATTTTTAACGGTTTTTATATAAGAAATTGTATATATGCGTAAGCGCATTTTGTAAACCAGGTGCATTTATTTATTACTAGCTTATGACGTTCAAATTTAAGGAATTAGTAAAAGTATTCTCAAAAATGTTACCGCTACACCATCACAAAACTAACATAATATTAAAATAAATATAAATTTATTGCAATAGGTAATCTAAATACACTTATTTGGCTATCCATGACGTTTTTGTCAGTAAAGTCTTGGCAGCCTGGAAGAAATCACTCATTAGTGATAAGGCCGCTATTTTGCATTTTTAGATTAAGCGATGACATAATATATACAGTCTTTAAGTTTTTATTTCTAAAAGAAAAAACAAACTTAAGGATCATAAACGAAAAGGACGACAAAAAGTTACGACAACAAATAATACCGATTAATTTTAATGCAATCATCGTTATTTCGTTAATTAAATCGCCAATTAAAATAGCTAATCCAATTTATTAAAATTGATTAGGCACGGTCTTAGTATTGACATAACATTATAATTATTTACAACTTATACATAACTCAATTGGCATATCTAAAATTCTTGACTAGTGCTGATTTTAATAATCCTTATTTTAAAATTATATACTACATATATAACACGGGCTTTTAACTAGATTTTTTATGCAAGTTCATATTTATTCGAATTAAAATCGGGACAATTATTTCTGTTTTCCTTTTTTTTAAGTCAACCTGTTATTTACGATTTACTTCCTCTATACCTTTCTATCAGTGCGTAAAAAGCTATAAACAGCCTCTTAAATTACAAGAGCTACAAAAACTCAGATATTGAAATATTTAATCAAAATTATTTTCACATTAGGTATATACATTATAAGTGTAAATTAATATAATATGTATCATCAAAATCATCACAACAAATGATATATATACCATTTTGATGCGCAGTGGGTTTACAACAATTTGCTAGTAGTTATAGTACCTTAATAATTAATTTGAGTTTGATTTCAATACATCGTACATTTTCCAATCGATATCCTATTCTAATAAACATTATGAACGCGACAATTTGAAGAGATATTAGAGTATGTTTGATGCTCTTTCACGTAAAAAGTTGATTAGATCCTAGACGGGAACACTGCGCGAGTAAAACAGCGGGGCGAAGCATTGTACGAATTTTCATTGACATTTATTGGTATCATTATTACGTTTTAGCCTTAAATTTGGCTTAAACGGTTTAAAGTATATAACATAAGTATTGATAACATTTACAGCCGTGGTTGGATTGAAATATTTCGCATACATTCGCTGATCATACTCGTTATCTTTCAAATCATTAGTCTCGATTAATCGATGTGTAATCTTCTAATTTATGGTCAAAGATATGAAAATTGTAAATTATAGTTAGAAATAACTTCCAATGTCAAAACTTCAATCGAACCTTGATAAGTCTAAAATCTTCTGAAAACGAACAATATTTTTCTGCCATCACTTCAAGCTACAAAACGTCCGTTGTTCAAAATGTAAAACCGTTATAAATTAAATCAATTGAACGATATCTCGTTCGTATTTCATTCTTGAGGTATTTCTTCTAGATTGTGCAGAGGGTAGTAGAATAATTCAGAATTTATTTTTCTTGTAAATCGTGAAGACAAATTGGATCTCTGTGTTAAGAATATAGCAATGTGCAGAATATATTTAATAATCTAATTTATTTATTTTTGCAAGTGTCGCAAGATCAGTTTAAATACATCTTTACCTACAGATAGGTAAAATATCTCCTATCGAAACATAAGCTAAAAATTTTATAACCCAATTTTCGGCCCTTCCAGTCTAAATCGTTAAATATATGTAAATACTTAAGTTCTTAAGCAATAAATTTTTCTTCCTATATTTTTAATAACGAGATTAAAATTATCAGAATTTATGGGACCAATCATGCATATTATCATCGATATTGACGTCGGGTGTGACCTTCGTAAAAAGTATTGAATGAGGTGATAATTTACATTTTTATTAAACAACATGTAAACGACCCATCCAAGATCTGGTGAAGAGTATGATGCTAAATTCTCTCCCCTGGGTCTTACGAAAGATTAGGAGTCTCACTCATGCCTTACTGGCGGATAAAAAAGAAGGATTTGTCTTAACATCTCGGCTATTCAACCAACAATTTGACTATTAAAAAAATCTAACACGAACTGCATATTGAATACTACATAGATACATTTTTTAACATTTAATCAATTTTAAGATTTCACGTCTAACATAACGACCACTTACGTAATGATAATATTTTGAAGCACTTAAGGTATAACTCTTATCATTAATAACAAAAGTTATTTAGTATTTACTGCAAGGCTTCTAATAATTGTAAATATTGCATGTGTTATTGCATTGCTTTCATAAATTGTGTATATTAAACTTTTATACCTTATCAAAATTATCACAAGTATAAACATTTAGTTCAAATACCCACGTATTTGAAGACTAAACTTAAATTATTTTTTGTATACCTACCATTTCTTATAAGAAAAAAACATTTTTTTTAGTTATCGATGCTGGTTTTCGAGTACCAAGCGGCGTTTTGGACGGCAGTACAAATCACTTGGGCAACTATTTCCAATGCTTGGGCATCAGGGAAGAATCTCGGGACACGCTCATACAAGGGAAATATTGTTCAATTATTGTACCTTTGAACCAGACCTTCCAAATAGCATTACCTGATGGCATAGATTTCTTGAGTGGTCGAGATGTGCTGGCTAAACAGATTCGAAGAAAGGGAATGGATCCAGAAGTTGTATTGCGAGCTTTGGAGGAAAGTGAAGACGAACCGTAAGTTGATTTTTGGTTGAGATTCCTAAGACTGCGTCCTTCTAGAGGGAAAAAGGCCCCGAAACTATCATCAGAAAGAGCGAATGGCAATCGAGTTACTTTACCTTATCGGATATTAAAGTCCGTGTCATATAACAAAGTTACTTCATGATCCGATGTTCATTCAAATAATATACCTATTAAACATTGCATAACATTTTCTGATATGAAGGAATTCCCAATTTTATCTAAATACGTTGTGGAGTCATAAAATATTATCAGTTCAGGAACGATAAATATTATATAATGTAATTTTCATCTGTTATTGCTATTACAGATGTTTAGTATCAGCGATTGTATTGTTTATTGCACCCTGTTTAACATAATAAAAGTATCAATTTTACAGACGCTAGATTAGGCCGTTTATTATTTTATTTCTTTGCAACTACGTCCTTATTAAATGATGTAATTGCTTATCAGAATGACAATATAAGTGTGTTACCGATTTATTGACCAGAAACAGCTTATCCACTTATTCAGTAGTAAGTGTTGCTATTAAAGTTTGATAGCAGGTACATACGTTTCAATCAGAGTACAAGTGCTCTTCAAAGTATTGTCAATTTAGTCTCTGTAAAGACTCGTGATATTTTAGTGTATACTATCTTCTATATATGCTATATACTTAATACATGTTATGCTTTGTAAGATGATTAACTATCTTTAGTTGAATAGTATGGGTAACAGACATGGACATTAAAATTTGATCAAGTAGAATAAAAGCTCGTAGCACTATTTAGCAAAAAAACAAGTATATTTATATTATTCTTTATTGAGATTATGAAGCAACTAAGTACATTCCGCCAATGCTAGTACATGGATGATGGTCTTATAATTCAACATTACTGAACGTTTCATAAAAGCTATTTTAAGAGTTTCATTCCAACAAAATCCTTGTACTGTACTCCCGATGAAACAAAACCGAAACTACTGAAAGACAAGCACTACCTATTTATTAAATTATTGTTTCAGATCAACGATGCTAGAATTCCTTGATGGCCTATCGTATAGATTAGCTATCTGCATACCACAGACATGTTCAGCTCAAGACTGGATTACGTATTTAGCTTTCAACATAAGTATGATAGGATTTCAATTTGAAGAAGAGTTCTGTCGTCTTCCAAATGATAAGCCTTGGGCTCCCGCTGATTGGGTTGCTTCGTAAGTTATATTGTATAACAATCCATATTATAAAAAATGCGAGGGTAGCATTGTCTATCTGTCTAAACATAACTTATCTTAATATATATAAATCTCGTGTCACAATGTTTGTCCTCAATGGACTCCTAAACCACTTAACCGATTATAATAAAATTCACACACCATGTGCAGTTCGATCCAACTTGAGAGATAGGATAGCTTACATCCCGGTATTGCCCCGGGAACGGGAACTACGCGGGTAAAACCCCGGGGAACGGCTAGTTCTAATATAGATAAAGTTTAAAGTTTAGTATTTATATATCTTTGGGGCTTAAATCCATGAAGTGCAAAATAAATTTCAGCGGACGAACTGTATAGTGAGATTACTAATACTTACACGTGTGATAACAATGTTTGTCTTTGTAAAATACAAATAATAATATTTCAATTTTTAAAGTAATGAAAGTAATAATTAAAACTTAATTTTTTTTATAAATCTTGTTAATCTCATCATACAATTAATTATTTTAACATGAGGTATGAGTGGTTTTAGTAAAGCATAATGATTGCATCTATAAAATGAAACGTAATAATATATTATTATAAATATGGCCATAAACTTTTCATTATAATATATAATAGCTATATAAATAATAACTGGTTGCATCCAGTGGTTTTCACGTGTAGTTGAATCGTTTATCTGGTAACACCAACATAATTAATTTAATTTGTTAATCTAGATTCTAGAGAGTAGACTAATCAACCTGCACGCTAAATTTCAGCCAAATCGAATCAGTAGTTTTCTGCATGAAAGAGTAACAACAAGCATGCAAATATTTCGAGTTTATATTATCAGTTGGAAGGATAGGTTAAAATTAATCATACAAAATACATATTATTTTTCAGTTTTGTTTTTGGACTGCTGGCGCTGGTGACGGTAGTGAGCACGTCATACGACCTTCATTGTACATTTACACTCAAAAAAGGTAAATATAAAGTTTATTAGTGAAATATAAAGTTTGTTATTTAATAAAAGTTAATAATTATTAGAGGATGTGAGAGATTTTAATTTGAAAATTACTTATGATATATTGTTTTCCCTTGTTACGACACAAATTGAAAATATGTGTTAACATGATTTTTTATTTTTAGTGTAACTATACTATGCTGTAATGTATTTATATGTACTAATGCTTGGAACATTACTACATAGTATAATATGCACTAAACTTACTAAATAGTACTATGTTAAATGTCGCTAGAACACAGCTAGAGTTATCATTCAAAAGACAAGATGATAGTGATTTGTGCAAAATCGTAACTAGATAAGAATTTGTATATGTCAAATATTTGTTAAGATAATTAATGTGGTTATTCTTACAATTTAATTACCTAAACACGTGTAGGAAGTCCGATAATAACTATCAGAAGATTATCTCATTTTAATCATTACCTTCTGAAAAATTTGCCTTGTTATCCAAATTTATAATACTTGGTAATTAATAATAAAAACCTTTTAAATTATGACAGGTTATTTTTATGAAGCTATAAATTTTATCTAGTATTAAATAGTTGTAAATTTTAAAATAATTTAAAACTGTTGTGAAATCTGATTATGAACTATATGGAAAGTTTAGTTCTTATTACTATAACTATATTGAATGTAAATATCGATGAATTTTTCCACAGTCCAGATAACTGAAAAAACTATTTGGATATAGACTTTAATATTTAAATACTGGTTGGTATTGGTTTCTCCCGCATAAAACAAGATTAACTTTTTCGTTATTTTTATAAATAAAAATCGTCGATATTTATGTATAATGGATACTTACAAATTTACACAATCGTTTGAAGTTTTACATTATAATATTATACACACAATAAAATATATCGATTGGTCAATTTAAAAATATGTTCTTTTTTATGACATTATTTTATTGTTTTCAGATCCGAAACATATGAACCCTAAGTTCAAAATTTTCTCCGTGTATACGAACACTCGACGCCTTACCACGTTCACAAAAAGCAGTAATGCATTAGAATGTCTTGACGGTATACGATCCATTTCTATGATGTGGGTCATTCTCGGCCATACGTTCTCAATGTACAACCACTTTACAAATCTTGTAGAAGTTATAAGGGTATGTTCATATTCAATGACTATAGACCTCCGTTTTGTTTGTGTAAATATATTATTCTTTTAGGATTAGTTCTTTTGTTAAATCTATAATATGACAGATTGATAGATCTAGAGTCACATTTTGTAGGGTATTTGAATATAAACTTGTACTCACAATTCTGGAACTGATCAAGATATGAGATTCTTCTATCACACTTTATTGTCGGTACTTAAAGCGATACTACTTTTTTCCTTCAAATATAAATAAAGACGAGAATGGGATAGCTTAACAAACTTAATCGCCTAATCATATTTATTAATTATTTATTACGTGTAGGTAGTTGAATAAAAAACAGACAAATACATGTCAATGGTGGCCTGAATAAGTAATGCAGTTTAGAATTCAAATTTTTTTTTGTCAGCAAGGGTACTTGAGTCTGAAGCAAGAATTTATAAAATATTTTCATGAAAAATGAAAAGAGAACCAAATATTTGTTTATATTTTCAGTTAAAACAATTATTAACTAAGCTTACGATATAATTACAGTTCCTCATATCAGGGCCAGCCACTTTGATCCAATCGGGTGTATTTGCTGTAGACACATTCTACATGATGTCAGGAGTTTTGCTTGTCTACACTGCAGTCGGCAAGATGAGCTCAAGTGAGTATAATTATTGAAATATTCTCCGCATTCATAAAAAAACTGTCCCAGTACTCCCTATAAACCAAAATAGATACTTTTCATGATTTACTAATGGTTCTTTTACCATAAATTTTAGGAGCGCTGCTTCGAGGACTTCACGGGTACTATTTAAACCGAATATTCCGCCTTCTTCCCCTGCTAGCGGCTGTTGTTCTTCTAGAAGCTTCCTTCTACCACCGAATAACCGACGGCCCATACTGGCTGGTTGTAGCAAGAAACGTCGAAAGGTGTCGAAACTGGTGGTGGACGACGTTGTTGTACGTACAAAATTATGTAAACCCCGATGACATTGTAAGTACCTCTATTAAATTAATTGGTATTAAGCATATTTTATTGTTTAATAAAGAGTATATTCTTAATAATTCTGACTATACAAAGTTGAATGTACACTCTTTCTGATACGTTCTGAAACATAAAATAATTTACGTGACTTGATCTTTAATTTAAATATTATCATAAAATATATTTTAAAGTCTGACTTTAATATTGAATTTTAAATGCCGTTGTTTGATCTTTTTATTATTTAATTTGCAGTGTATTCCTCACTCATGGTACTTAGCAATAGACATGCAGATCCATATCATATCACCTCTTGTTCTGTATTGGGTTTTATCTGGAAATAAGAGAATAGCTTGGTCAGGATTGATTGGAGGAATTCTGGTTATAATGACGGGCGCCACAATCTTTAACTTCTTGATGGATATGCCTTCAACTAATACTAGTTTGGTGTAAGTTTTCAATAATAGATACAAGACAAAAATGTTAACAAATTGGAATTTATTATTTATATGGGATCTTTTTGAGAGACTCACAATTGCAGTATGTAATATAATAAAATGCATCCAAGTATTTTTGCTTAGGATTACAATATTTCCTAACTCTCTTATTTAACTTATTTCCTTTAAACTAATATGAAATGAACATTTAAATTCCCCAAAGGCTACACAATCCAGACTCCTCAGGCTTTGTGAGTGTTTATGAGCGATGACTACTTTTTTACTGCTGGCTTGCCTGCTATTTTTGTCCCATTATAATAACCTATTATACAAAATAAATATTTATTTTCAGACGTTTGAATGAAATGAGTTATTATATGAATAATTTTTACCAAAACACTCTAACGAGAGCTTCACCATTCTTCGTCGGTATGGCTATAGGCTACTTATTCAGTCTCACAAAAGGAAAGAAAGTCAGAATAAATCCGGTAAGTTTCATATTTTCTATCTTCCACTTAGACACGGATATATATTCATGTGATTAAGCATTTCCAAAAAATCACGATGACTTATCATTTTTGATTTGAGCTCAATCTCTTTGTAGTCTGGAGTATCTGGAATATTTTGAAGAGGATTAACTAATCAGATTATTTAATTAGATAAAATACATTTTAGTATGATAAATCTAAATAGTGGTAACTAGTAGAAAACCTAGCTACGATTGTAATTGTTTTTTAATTAAAATTAAATTAAATTAGAATCCATTGTCATAGTTTTATTATGGAATTTGGTAATTTTAAGTATCACAATGCTTATACCACGTAAGGTAATTAGTGATCTATCTTCAAACAATACTCTTTATATAATGATGTTACGCGATCTTATTTTTTCCATTACATTCATTTTAAGGTGGTCGCGATTCTGCTATGGATAATCTCTCTGGGCATGTTGGCGTCTATTTTCTATTGGAATTATGAGATTACGCAATTAAATTGGGACAACCAGCTTGCAGATAATTTCTACAACTCGTTTGCTAGAGTTATATGGACATTGGCCTTGGGATGGCTCATGTTTGCTTGCGTTCATGGTTATGGAGGTAAGTGCGACTGGCTTTTCTCTTTGTTTAATATGTGTGTGTGAAAAACACTTATTGTTTTATTAATAATGTTATATTTCTCGCTACGAAATAGGTAGCAACTTATTATGATAATACAAAGATAACATTAAATAATATTGTAGGAAATTGGTGCCCACGTAACGCTTTAGGTCCGCATTTTAAGAGACCAGTGCCGGAATACTGAAACGCAACTTAAATTTAAGTACAACTTAAACCGGTCCGATTTGACAGTTCTGCATACAATTCTGTCTAAATTACGAGTCTTAAGGCGTGCTTAAATTTAATTTGTGTATGAGTATTTGGCCGCAGATCTCATATTACGTTTTTATGTTTCAGGTCCTCTAAATTGGTTCCTATCTCATTCCGTATGGAAGCTGATGTCTCGTATATCATACGCGATGTATCTATACCATTATTCGTTCATGTTTATTGCCGCGGGAATGCAACTGTCTCCTATATACTTCACTCCGTGGCAATCGGTATGTTGTTACCTTGACTCATCGACCACATATCCGATTGGATCAAATTGGATATGTAGTCGATGCCTTGACTGTTCTATATCTTTTTAATTGTTTATGATTAAGTTAATAATATAGAACATTGTATTCAATCGTTGATAAATAGAAATAAAATGTGACGAATGATATACCTACATTAAAATAGTTTGAATTAACGTAATTATGATACAAAAATCGAAGGAAAGTTTATTTAAGTTCTTTGTAAATTCTTATGTAAATGTATGTCATCATCATCATCATCATCTCAGCCTATCCCTGTCCACTGCTGGACGTAGGCCTCATTCCTGTATGTATGTGCATCCGCTTTAAACCGAGTCCTAGTTTCTATTAATACTTTTCTTCCTTTTTTTTAAAGGTTAACATTCCATACTTTATTTACAGATGTTCGACTACATAGGTCACTTAACAATTACATTTGTTGTATCGTTTGCCGTGACCGTCCTTATCGACGCACCGTTCTCGACTATCACTAAACTTCTCATGGGCGGAGGTGAGTTATCATTGAATAATATTAATTTGTTTGTGCAGAATTACTACTGCGCATTAAAACAAGTATTTGCTAAGCAAATAATCTGATACCTTCCTAAATGTATTTTTAGTGTCATGCCAAAATGTATACAAGCAATTTAATGTTTACTGTTATGTTATTGACGTTGCTCTTAAGTTTAAATGTACACACCACATTATAATTCCATTTACGTTCAGCATCCTTTTTAAGAGTGTTTATTAATCATTTTTAAATTTCAAGGGCCTAAGCGAAGACCACCACGACCGGAAAATAAACCTGAAGCTCAAATAGAACATGGATCAGCTCAAAATGCTACCGAAAAGAAAGAATTAGCCCAATTATAATTAAAGCGACAAATACGCGACAAACATTCGCAACGAAATAAGCCTGATTTTTCTCGAACTATGTTAAAAATATATACGAATATTATATAGAGTTTAGGCACTATTAGTACCTATTTTATATGACTTATATTGGAGTTCCACAATTGCATTGTGTAAATATAAATATGATTACCCAAAATGACTATGCCACGTGTTGTCAAAGATACTTGCCTCCGTCAAAGAGCCGAAGACCCATATATTCCTTTTCACTCTGTAAGTACCTACTTACTTAATACTTACTAAAGTGCCGGCAACGTATTGAAAAAGCATGAGTTCCTCCATCCATGGGTGGATTTACATCCAGCGATTACTCGCTTACTATCGGTTCCACTTCCACTTACGGTCGATGCTTTGCCGCCTAATTAAACGTAAATAATATACATTTTATTTATTTACTTATGTTAGAGAAATTAAACTTAATAATAAAATAATATGTACATATATTTAAGTATTATGATTAGTCTAGATCTATCTAATTTTTAACAGTTTTACTTAATAATTCATTATAATAATTGAAACTTGATATGGTTGAAGATTCTATATAAGTAATTTTATTATAAGTATATTACACAAAAATCGATAAATGTAAATAATTTTAATAAATAAAATAAGGTAATTAATTAATTATGGTAATCTCAGTACCGTTTATTATTTGTATGTAAAAAGTTTGTACTTTTATTTACTTTAAATAAATGTTAACCATAATTTTGTGTTTTCATTCACTTTTTACTGTTTATAAAAAATTATATCTACTACTAGGACATTCAAGAAACAGAGAATTTTATTATTTACCCTTTAATAATAAAAATAATAAAATAAAAAATAATTTATTGCCCAAAAACATACAAAATTACACAACTATTACATATACCGTACCAAACAAAAAACTTAAACTAAAAATTTAAAAAGAAAATAGTTGAAAACTTTACAGGGCAATAGGCGACTACTCAGTGACGTTCCGGGCACCCAGAACACTGGTTTTCAGTAGTCGCCTTTTCTGAACTTTCCTATTTACCTTTTCTACTTTCCTATTTATTTATAAAGTAAATAGATATCTACTTTGGTGAAAGTTTTTCACCGAATAGTACCATCCTATTCTTATTCTATATAGATATATATTTCTTTTTTTTATCCCATTGTGTGCATGTATGTGTGTGTGTGTCGGTCTATAATATAATATCTTTGGTAGTGGTAGTAACAGTAGGTAGTGGTAGTAAGTACATAATAAAATTTACTTTAACGCCTGGCAAAATGATTTAGCAATCACGATATGATTACTGCTTGCCTTAATATTTTTACAGGCGTTACACATTTTAAATGATTACAAATTTGTGAAAGTCTTCTTGTACAGCTTCTTCATGTTATTTTTAAGGAATTTCTACCATTAATAACATTTTATATTCTTTTCGAGTTGCAAGGTAGGAACATAATATTTTAGAATATACCCACTAAGTGCCCATTTAAAATTTCTAATAAAACATTAAACTTAACACAAACAACTTAATATATGTAATACAATAAGGTGGTAATCAAAGCAGGTGCTTCACACCATCAAATTATAAAAAATAAGGAAAATAGAGTAAACATTTGTAATAATAGAATATCATTTATAAATAATCTATTAGGCTCTTGCCATTTCCTTATTAATTTTGTATAATTCTCTATTATACGTAAAGATAATACCGAGTCTTAAATGTAAATGCTCTTATAGATTTAAATAATTCTAAACATGATTGTAGGTGGTTGAGCTTTGCCGTTAGGTTGAATTGTGCTGGTCCTACCGGGATAGTACCACCCTCCCACAGAAAACTGGACTCAAGTAGGTAATGGTATCTTGCCAGAAACGTTGCTGGATGCTTCATTCAGGTCTTTATATTTTTCGTACGTGCAGGTGAGAATTCGAAAGTACAACCCTCGATTTTTTCCCCATTTCGCATGATTTTTGTACGGGAAAAAAATCGAGGGTTGTACTTTCGAATTCTCACCTGTACTCAGTTGGACAGCTTACAAGTGACGTCATAATGCTGAATCTTATTATTTTATGCTCTTATATCGTTCTAGATAGGTCACCTGGTGGTTTAAATGACCCATAATTTTTTCAACATGGGCCTGTAGTCTATTATTATTAATTTTAAGACTAAAAATTTTGTTATATGTTTCACATCGTACCTAATCGATTATATTAAAATCGACACCGATGCAACCTTACGCCACAATTATTGTCAATAAAAAATTAAATCGAGTAATAATATCGGTATCGAAAAGCTGTTACTTTAATAACATAACTGATAGAATAAACACGAAATTGCCTTTTAATAAACGCCCTCATGGGAGTTGCTATAGAGCCATGTTATTAGCTTCGTCTGGTCTTTTATGACCATTTAGAGTAGACAGCATAACTACGGTAATATAAAATATGATTTATTTCACACTACATAGTATAAAATTTTGAAACCTCAAGATGCTATTGCGAAGGAGGTATAAATCATTATAGCTCGTAAAATTCTACTACTGTGTTAGCTAAGTTATGAATTTTGCAACGGTACGGAATAAATAAGCTTAGTTACCTATACCTTTAACATTTATGAGGGTTGCATTTTCTCTTCAATACTAATATTCTTTCAACCCCAGAAGCAATACACTCATAATAACTACGAAATGTATACATAAAATACAGATTAAAATATCACAATCTTAGCTCTATAGGAACAACATATAACTTACGACAATCTACAATTTTATTAGAGTTTAGTTCAAATAACAGAAGCAAGTAAAATGTAATCCCATAAAAATGCAGCGTCATCAGTTGACAAACATCCGTCACTTCAATAAATGACAGTCAACAGCTTGGCTTCCAGCTATCAAATTAAGATCGATGATCGGTAGCAGGGATTATATATACCTATAATACGACCTATAACAGTATATTGTTGACTGAATCAGAAGATGTTTCTGAAACCCGTATTATTTATATTATTGAACATCTTCGTATGTAATATAGGAATTCCATACAATGATGTTACACCATAAAAATAACGAAAAAGATAAAAGTCACTATTATCTTTAACAAATAATACATTCGATGTAAAATTAATTAGAGCAATTAAACCGTATTTTATTACAGTAATTCCTTTTTATTAATGAACTATGAATTAACGTAGCAATTAAAGCTGCCGTAATGTCTGTTTATTTAGTTTCATGTCGTATCGTAATAATATTGTTACTTTGTAACCGATATCTTAAGCACTTAAGAGCAACAACAAACGTTATAAATAGTTTTCAACACGAAGAGAATTCCTAGAACGTTCAGGTCTACTTAATGTCTAAGGAGTCCTTATTACGAACTGCTCATTAATTTAATGACTTAAGACTCGAACAAGGTATAAGGGACTAAGTCGTCTGATATAATTCAGACTTATGTTCCGCGAGTAGATAAGAACAAATGTAGACATCTGCCTTCAGCAGCTAAAACTTTCTCAATGAATCTACTCAGTTAATATACATGTTCTATCTCAGTATATTTTATTTATTTAGCTATTTTTAAAGTTTTCGCGCGCGATTTTGATGAAATCATTCTAGTGTATGCATTACACTTTTGATTTTCGTTTGTATCCTAAGTTGTGGAATATCTCAATAGTTATAATTAATTGTGTATCCTAGTTTGCCCGAAAGCATTTAAATAATACGTTGATATATAAGTGATAATAGTAAATGAATGATTACACGAATAAAAATGTTAAAAACTGTTGCCTATGTAAAGTAATATGGTTTTTTTCTAACATGGAAGCGGTTTAATTCTCTCTCAATATCGAGGAGGCAACAAATTATTACTTTTAGGAGATACCGCAGCGGCGTCTTATCTATGTGACGCCCACATGAGGCAGTTTACGACGTCCTATTATCAGTAACAACATTTTGCTGAAATAAATTACTCAACATTCAACAGAATTTTGATAATTCTTTTGTCGAGCTTATTTGACTAAGGTTTGGTTGTGTTATCTGTGTGGCTTCGTTGGTGTTCTGGGAATGGATTACACTTGTTTTGTGAATAAAACTTTCTATGTGACGAAATATTATTTGTCAGTTGATATAGGTACTAATTTTTTTTTCATGTAGGTATTTAAATTGTAGCGCTTTACCAAACACGTATCCGTACGCGAATATAGTCTATTATAATACTTTTACTGAGAAGAATCAAAAGTGAGTTAATCCAAAGTTCACGTATAAAATTGTCACCAAAAATAAACAGACCATATATGTACACTCGAAATAATTTCGAGTACAATTCGCAAAAAGAGGAGTCACATCAAAGCATTCGGTGGTAGCGAGCGAATCGGACGTGATACGCTTTACAAATAACCACGGTAGTCAGAACATGTCGACACTAAGACAGCCTCGCCTTCGAGTCGAATTGACTGTGAATTATTTCAGTACTTGTTGCGTTCCGTTTCAGCGGACGGTTTAAAATAATTCAACAGGGTTGCCGTATGCCTCATTACGATGACGTATGAGTTGCGCTTGAATGAAAGTTGTCATTATGTTTCATACTGATGCTGTGAAAAATGGAACTGCTGTGACTAAATGTTTTGTTAAGCATGAAGGCAACAGACCTGAATAAGCCATTCTTTTAATTTAGAAAGCTTTCATTTTTAAGCTTATGCAAACGGAGAAATGTACTCTTTACAGCATTAGTCCCATCGTTAGTATGTCAAGTATTTTATTTTTTGGAATAGATATATCCATTTGAAATAAAACCAAACATGCGAGTTTTTAACAAAGATTTCAGTTTGTCGTGAAAATTCTAAGTAACTAACTAAACTAACTTATTCTCCTCTTTCTTGGTAATCATCCTCCTAATTAAAAAAAACTTATATTAATATTATCTTCCTGTAACGTTTATTAAAAATGCATTCAACACATTAAAACAGTATACAAATTCACATTCAACGTTTTGTATACAACAAAGCCGACTGCGGTAACGGTATTTACGCCCTTTCCAAAATAATTATACGTTACGTGAGTTGGAAATGACGAGGTATCCTAGACGGGGCGCTTAGTAATGGCTCGTTAAAGTTGATGAGAGCGTCTCTGATGACTCGTGTTTCGCGAAGCGCCGGAATCCTATTTCCTTCTAACAAGTTCGATTTAGCTATTAGGTGTTCTTAACTTGACTTTTCG
Organism: Eurema mandarina; assembly: GCA_018238005.1. Lineage (NCBI taxonomy): Eukaryota > Metazoa > Arthropoda > Insecta > Lepidoptera > Pieridae > Eurema > Eurema mandarina. The sequence goes on along the minus strand of DWAJ01001474.1, from coordinate 4,916 downwards.
ATGTTTCGTTTATGGACTCTGGTATCTAGTATGGTATACTCGTAGATAGGACAACAGTGTTCCTACTGATGATATTTTGGTATGGTATTTAGGGAAATATTATATCTTATGTGTTGGTAATAAGATCACTGCCATTTACAGCTATTTTGTATACATTATTTATTTGTTATTAATAATTAGAATCGAGAATGAGAGTTATGGAGAGGTTTAGGAGATTTAGGTGTGTTATAATTATGGGAAAATGTAAAATGTGTGTATTCTATTTAGTAAGTAATAAAGGCTATTTTATTTTATTTATTATTAATTAGGCAGAGGACCGGGAGCTTTGGCGCACCTCGGGAGAGGCCTATGTCTAGCAGTGGATAGCCACAATATGCTGATTTGATTGATTTATGTAAAAAGAATTTTACCAAATCAGTAAACAAATAAATGTTAAACAGCTCACAATGTTGATATACCTTTGGGATTTTCAAAACCAGTATGCTGATTTGCTGACTGTACCTTTGGGCGTAGTTTATATTGTATTTAGAGTATTGTGGGTGTTCAGTAGGTGCAGCGGTTAAGGAGAGCAAATATTTATGGGCCAAGTAATTCGCTAAGCTTTGTTTACGAAGACAAGAGAATGACAAGGCCAATAAGCTTGGTCATAAATAGTTCATGTAAAAACAGGTTTTGCTAAATATAATATATAGCCAATAAGTAAACCTTGGTTGCAAAATTGCAGTTTTTATATCTCAATATAGTTAAGAATTCTTGTACTAAGAACAAAAATACATGTGAAATTCGTGCTCTATACTATTTCATACTATTTCATATTTTGTTCTCGACGTTCAAATATATTCTGTTCTATGTACTATTTATTATTAACATTGGCATAATAAATGTCAACGAGATCAAAATACGTTGCCGGTGAAATGGCGGTGAACGCTATGCAAAGCGAGGCTTTACTGATCCTTCTAATTATATCTAACGGCCTCATGCCGTTTACACTGAGACATTAAAATTAACTGCACCGCGCGTTTGATCTTTCCATTAGGGCACAACTATAAATAAAGATCTAATAAAAACAACATAGTCATGAGTCAATCCACGTTGAAAGGGCTTCAAACAATACAACTCATCACTATATCTTCCTACTTTTATTTAAACTTCGGCAGGACACGACAGGAATTCAATATAAGTTGGGCGGTTTACACTACACCCAAGTTATTTCAGTGTTCGCGCACGGATAAAATATTTCCCCGCTAAAAATTTGAGCTGGAACTTTCGGAATAGTCTTTGTAAATTGGCGATAAAATTGCGGGAGAAACAAGGCGGGCCGCGAGGGATACAAAAAGAAGACATGACGTCGTTTGTTGGCTTCGAGATAAAAGTCGCGTCGCATTGTTCTAGAAATGGAGTAAAAACAAAAGATCGGAGCACTCGACTTAGAGCTACGGTCATAATTAATTGCGCTCATTCGGAGAAATGTAAAGCATCGACCGGTGAAACGTGTTTCCATTACCGAAACAGCGCGTAATTTATTCAACCACATGCGACTATATCATCATAATGAAACAGGTTAATTAGCTTTTTAAACGAGCATTAATATGTCTTGTCTAACGTTTTTCTAAAAGCAAATAACGTAAACGGTGTCTGCCATTTATTAATTTGACTTGACAAATATCTGTTCTAGTTTCATTGAAATTAAGAAAAGTGGTCCGTTAAAAGATGTAGTATTGGAATACTTAAAATAGAATTTAGAATAACATATAATCGGTCTATTCTACTATATGTAAAGATGAAGAAAAAGTTTAAATTCTTGTTGTAAAATGAGCTCCTAGATCGCTTTGTAATAAAAATAAACCTTTCGAACGTGGTCGTTTCGCGTAACGTTCTAGAGACCATGTACAGGCAAGTGCTAACCCGATTGAACTAACTACGCTGTTAAGAAGCTTGTTCGATTTTCATTACCACTTGCCCCAACATGCTTTATAAAATCAATTACAGTAATGGCGCAGTATGTTCTGAAGGTTTTGCTTTATTGTAAAAACTTTAAATTACAGTCAAAGAATGACAAGTAATGGATTTATCTAGACAGTGTTAAGATAGCGATCGTAAAGTATCAGGTGAAGTATTTTTTACTGCTTTTTAACTATTGCGATTTTAAATAACTTACATTCTGTAATTAAAAAGAAAATATTATATGGATTATTAAATTTCTTCACAACGGTGTTACTACGTAACGAACTTTGTTGTTATTAAAGGAAGTCAAATGAAAGCAATATAAAGAAGCAAATGTAATCCGTATTAACTTCCACTATATCCATGTAATTTTCATCCAACAGAATAAGCCCAGCTTACAGCTAGATAAAATAAAACAATGACAAAGTAAAATTTCAAAGAGGGCTTTGTCGGTAAAAACTGAGCATTGCGATGTGTGTCACGTCACACGAGTCGTGTATTTTATTTGTACCCCCACTAATCCGTCAGCCGACATTCCCTTTCCCCATGACCTAATTTTGTCAGCGAATGTCAGGAAAAAAATGTATTACAGGAAAAACCGCGTATCACTAATGCGACGTTGTACTATTAATCATATCAACACAATGCATGTCAGCAAATAAAAGGAAAAGGTTTATGGTGTCATGTTAGAGACTTTAGTCTTTTATGAAAACTTAGCTTTGAAATGGGTGGCTTAATTTATTTCTTTAAACACTTACTTACGCTTTATTGTATATGAAAAAACTATGAGATACAATATTCAGTTATTATTCTTCTTTCAATTTTAATATTTAGGTATGGTTATATTACTTATTAATTAACACTCATATTTTTAATATGAAATAATAATGATTTTATGTGTGTTCCTATATCGTTATTATACGTATGTAGTATAATTTGTAGACTACATCATGATGATTACACTTAAATACTCTAACAGTAAGTTAAAACTCAAAAGGCTCGAAACATTTTGCTCGGAACTCCGCATGTAAAACAACATAATGCGTGTCGCGACGACGTTCACGCTCACTACAGCTCAATTATATACACCTAAAATAACATTTTTCTCTGGGTGGTCTCCCCGGAATAGACGGTAATGAATACAAGCCCGGATAAAGTATTCAAACTTTTATTGAACGCGAGGTAAACGTTGTAAAATTTAATAACTGTTTTTCCTTGATAGCGCAGTACGTGCTCCCTTATCCGGTTGTAATTCAAATGAATCAAGTGGCTCGGAAGATAAGATGCATCCTATAAGTCTTAGTGAATTGTTATATCTTGATCTTTCGTATATATAGTTTATAAAGCAACTGTTTTAATACACGTGGTCTTTGAAACTTATCTATCTAAATTGCCCTCGATTTAACGTTCAATAGAATTTTCAATAACCAAAGGCTTAAGGCTAGAGTTCATCGTTCGTCGTATAGTTTATGGCGTGTCTACAATAGATTCACTGAAGCGATATATGCCGAAAATCACTGCTCGCTACAATTTAAAGCTAGCATGCAATCGGGGCTTCGCAGGCTGTATTTGAAATTTATTTGGCAGAGCCTAGACAGGCAAATTGGTTCGTTGTTGTACTATACCGCGGAGGTACAGTAATAGCGTGTAACACGGCTTAAAATGCAAATAATTGTTATAGCCCAGTCGTATATCGCGAAGTTACGAGTAATGACGCTATTGTTCACGGCAAACATGTTTGTATAGCGTATAATGTTAGTTAAACACTGTGTATCAAGCTCTTATTACTAAGCCAAACTAAGTGGATCGTATAACAATTAACAATGCAGTTCCTTAGTGAGTTTTGGTTTAATAAGCGAGTTTTATAGAGGTCTTTGATTTATTCAATGCGTAGTTGTATTTCGTCACATCATTTTTGTTCTAGTTCTTCAACCAAGCTGTTTTTAATTAAGAGTCCGCTTCTTTGCAAGCGCCACCTTTAACTTTGTCGTATTTAAATTATGACTAAAAAAAGGCATGTATTGCGGAGCAAAAAAATATCTATTTTAAGTGTACGTTGGTACGCAAAAACAAAGCATTAGTTTGCATATGCTAGATTTATTTATATTCCTTATAACAGTAAATGATTGATGATTCATTAATAAGTGTTTGATGTTAAGCCCAGCGATAATATTTCACCATAACACGAGACGTCAAGTATACGACGAGCGTTTCGCCCTCAATCTGCAACTGTTTGTTTAATTTTCGATTTGTTTATTTAATAAAAAAAGCATTAGCCGAGAGCTCAACTGATGCAAGTCATGCACGCCGTAAATTTTTTATGTATTTTCTCTGTAAACATTGGAGAGAGGACTTTCGATTTCTTTGTAACTGCCCGTACTGTGATTAAAATTAACTTTTGAGTTTATTGTTAAAGAAAAGGTTTAAGTACGCAACAGCAACACATTTAAGAGTGATCGGTTTTGTTTTGCAAATATAACCAAATATCTAAATTCAAATGAGTTTGAATTTAAATATATAGAAAGATTGTCAGTAATTTGAATTTTTGTACGTCGTAAATGTACGATTGCTAGATAAATCATTTACTTATACGTATAGCTTGTAAATATATAAGCTAATATTGAAATATTCAAAGCCCTAAGAATGGACATACGAAGTCTAGTAATAATATACAATTATACTACACCGATTTGTCACGCTAGTACAGCGTTATCAATCATGAAATTAACAATTTCACACAATCCAACTTCTACGAAACCAATAAAATGATTAATTCGAAGTTATAATTGATGTGAGTTGTAAAAGAAATAATTATTAAACAAACACGTGGAATGCAAAAACGTCATTGTATATGTCGCAGGCGGATTGTATAATCCGCTGTATTACATTACGGCTAGCCGTTTTACAAAACAGGGCCGTTTTGCAAAGCGGCGGTTCAACGATTAGCCGTATTGAATGCGGATAAGTAAAAA
>DWAJ01001473.1:0-22068 GCA_018238005.1 Eurema mandarina | reverse complement strand
TACATGAGAAAAAATATTACAGGAGACCTTTATTAACGCAATAGAACCCAAAACAATGATTTTTGGAATTTTTGTCTGTTTGTCTGTTTGTTTGTGCACGCTTATCTCAGAAACGGCTTATCCTATCCAGATGGGGTTTTCAATTATATATTGTGGTAAGCTTAACTTAATATTTAGTCTTTAATTCATGTCAATCGGTTGATAAATAAAAAAGTTATGGCAATTTAAAGAATCACGTTGAACTTGCTGAACGTTTGTTGGCCGGGTTATGCATTTTCAAAAATGCTGCCCAAAGTCACTTTTCTACGCGGGCGAAGATATAATATACGGATAAGTAAATTACTTAGATTCAGTAGTATTTAGTAACTGTACCCTATTTCAGAGGCTATTGTAATTTTATAAATTTATGCAAAAACTACTAGACCGATTATCATGAAACGTTGTACACATATTCTTGGAGGTATCAAAATGAACTCTCAATTTTATTTGAAAAATAAAAACAATTTTTAAATACGAGCACAATCGCGGGTCAAACCTAGTAATATGAATAAAGCATTCAAATAACTTGTACAAATTTATGATTTATTGATTTAACTTGTATTAAATCACAAAGAATATTTTCACAATTAAGAGATATCTAATTAAGTTATTCGAAAATTATAAATTATCCCAGGCATAATAAAACATAATGAACACATGAATGGCACTGCGTGTTCAGCGATTAGTATCGACATTACTCCGCATTAAACACTCGACTGGCGTATCGAAGGATCTAGAACACACTAGATCATTTAATTAACGCTTCTCTCACACCTCGCCGTGATATATTTATAAATAACACGAAGTATGTACTATCGTTGCGTGCGAATAAATTATACACGCATACACATGAATGAAATGCATGAGTAAAACTCTATACCTTTATTTAAACTTTTTTACAAGATGGTTATAAATGGTTCACGTATCTCTTTGTACGACTGAAAGCGAATTTTATTATCTGCTGTTATAATTACGCTTATTTTTAAACCTTTTTTACATGATGACTATAAATTAAATACGTACCTCTTTTGTAGAAATGAAAACGAACGTCATTATCTTCTGTTTGAATTTACGTGGTAAATTTGTTAGTACAGACACTTTAATAGTAACTTTCTCGATAATTACCTCCAATTACGTCATAATGTTGGCGCCAAATAACCGTTGGGTTAGTCTGTTGTTCTAACTCCATTCACCAGCTCCCCATTAAAGCAATAAAGTTTCATTCATGCTTACCTGTTTCATTGCTCTGTTAGTGGTACCAGCTGTTTGAGGACTGTCTTACTAAGTTACTAGATAGGAGAATATTATTATATTTATTGTATTAAGGTCTATTTGAGGAATAGCGTGTAATTTGGTTCAAAGATACCTTTAAATCTAGATTCTTTTTTATAGTTGCAGCAATAGCTCTAAAAATATTGTTCTAGTATTACCAACACATATAACACAACAAATATAACACTATTTTAACAATGTTTAAAAAATAATACTCAATACAAATTATAAATATTAAAAGAAACATTTTATTCATATTCCTTCTTTGTATATAAACACATGTACCAGGCCACCATGAAGCGCGAAGCGTCCGAATCTAACACATTAATTTATTTATGTCAAGACAAGAATGAACAACACAAAAATAAATATGTAACCGACGCCCATTACGTGAAGGTACGCCTTAGAACACCTTTTAGGGGTCCTTTCGAGCCGGCGCTAGCTCTCACAAAAGCAACAAAGGGAAAAATAAGAAAAAATGTGTCGGATCATTTGAGGTCAAAGGCATGAGCGATGCGGTGTGAATGTAGACGCTCTTAGATATTATTTTGTACTATGACTTTTACTTGAACTATGAAATACGTAAATGTGAGGTGAAATACACTAAACTCCGTGTATTTACATAATCTAAATAGATTAAGAGAAAATTTTTAAATCTAAATTCAATTGCTCCCTAAGTTGTGAATGTTTTAGTAAATTTTATATTATAAAGCAGTATGATAATGCTCATTTACTATGGATATCATACAACATGAATATAGGAGGCAAATAATTGTTCAGTAGGAAAAAATACTGCTCCAGTCAAACATAATTACGTTATTTTATATCGATAGCATAAATCGCTTACGCTTAGCGGCACTTCTCGCTTAAGCCTACGTCTCGGCCCTCGCTGAAGGCAACGGCGGGCCTTTAAAGAAAATTTGGATGCGTTTGGTGCGAGATTTTTTCATCAGTTCACGTGGGAGGTGGGATGTAATTGCCGAAATTCCTAATTTTTGACAATCAATGGACAGGATATTGCTATTATGATGTACCGAAACGGTGCCAAGTGGCTGGGATATCTTCATCTTTTTGTTAGCGTTTGACGCTTTTTGGCGTTCTGTTGTATAATAGCTTAAAAGGTGAATCGATTTTTTGTTTTATATTTTTATCGTGGACGTGAAATCTGGCGTTGTTATAATGATAATATAAGTATCCTAATATTAACTTATATCAATCTTACTAAAAACTTTAATAATTTCGAATCTGATTGTAAATATTAATTACCATATTTGTCTTCTCAATTAACAACGGATAAGTATAATTCCCTAACAAAATCTATGACGGACCAATAAATACGTTTCAATGGAGGCCTCCCACAAGTCATAATTTACAGGACAATAATAGAGGGCGGAACATTCCAGAATATTTGTACAATGGCCCATACAAACGAATCGTAATACATTAAATAATTTACACTGATTGTATCATTCATTTGAGTTGGACTCACACGTTGAGAGTGGTGCTTAATAACATCGTATATCCCTTTCTTATTGACGATATTAGATAGGGATAGAAGTCAGTTAATTAGATTCAATTTACAGAGGTAATATGTTTTTAATAATTTAAAAAAATTAAAAAGTCGAGTAAAGTGAAAATCCCTTTTTAATTAAATATCCACCATTTAATTCAATAGGTAATCCTAACCCCTTTAAACAATAATTAATTAAATTTGATTGATTTTTTGGCGTACTTACAATGAAAAGCAGTTTTGACAGAGTAAGATATGTTGCCTAAAATACAATAACATATAGACCCAATATTTACTTAAGAATAGCAAAACTCAATACATAATAGCAATAAAGAACAAACTCAAAACATCTACAATATACTTATTATTATTGTTTTTAGTTTCTCAACCATACTATAGTTTAAAAAACCCTCATCTCAGGGCCCCGCCTCCTGACATTAATAACATTTCGTTCCCTAAATATAACATTAAGCTCGTAAGATGTGGTGACTTTGTCGCCTAATTTGTTAAATTTGCTCCTTTTCGACCCTATTGCCGAAATGAGTAAGCGATTATGACGCCCTGTGTGTCCGGAAGATTAATTATTTTATAAATATTTTTTGATGTTACACTACCTGAGGACTGCGGCGTTATTGAAATGTTCATGATACATTTCGATGTAAGAATATTACCTTATTGCCTACCTATATGAAGCAATCGTAACTATTTTTCTGAATCAGGCAAAGTAAATATAGATATTAGATATAGGTACTAGTTAAATAGTCGGTGCGTCATAGACTACGTAGAAACAAAAGTATTTAAAATATGTATTTTTAAAACAATTTTTTAGTCTAGAATAGTTTTAAACGAAGAACAATTCAGTAGCTAATATATCATTTAGACGTTTACTAGGCGTACCTACAAAAGGGTTGCAATACGAATACATAAAGGGAGCTGCTTTAAACAACGTTGAACTTAAAGAAGAACCAACAATTCGCTAATCCGGGTCATTAATTTTTATTGCACCATTACGCGTCATTCTATTCAAAAAACCAAATCTAACATTCCAAACAAAAGACTGTAATCCTTTGTTTACCAAATAGTTACGAAAATCCAAAGCACTTGCAATTTCGGTAAGAACAAAGTTGCTTTCTAAGAAATGTTATCAGTTCATATGTAAAGATAAGATCTAGCTAATTGTTTCGCGCGCAAGTGTCTACGTGTTTTGTTTAAAAATTGTAAAAACTAAAGGAGCTAACCCGATCTATAAATTTTACAACCGTATTGAGCTGGACGTAACTGTTTCTGTTTTAGGTTATTGGAAAGTACCTTTCTGCTATAGTAAGCGCAATTTCCAGCGATCTTTTTCACGCAAGGATAATATATTTACTACTTGTTCTGGTACTTGTAACCATATAGTTAACAAAATGCTCCATTAGGATATTCCAAGACTATTATGATGATGAAAAGTCTTTCTCTTTCAAGGGGTATGTTTCAATCACCTCACTAAATAAATAAAATAAATTGCTTATCACAATAGAATTATAGATTACTAGCTGACCAGTTCCACTTCGTTGGGCATAATGTTAACAATCCTTTTTTAATATAGCCTATGACACTCGGCAATAATGTGGCTTTCTATTGGTGAGATATTTTTTTCAATCGTTTCAGTTTCAGAGAACCCTGGATTACCCCTTACAATTTAACAAACACACAAACTTTATACTATTAGTATAGATGAACATTCTTGCTAATAATGAGTTAGCTTCTAAGTTTTATTATGAAGTGTACCTACACTTGTGATAAAAATAGGTATTTTAAAGTAGTCTGACAGATGTTTTTAGACTTTATTTATAAAATTCACAAAACTACATTTTTTTATAGTCTATAGTTTAAATCATTTACCTTGTAGTATTGTTTAATAAGTTTTAAGGTAAGTTAGTTAGTTAAATAGATAAAATATAACAGAGCAGCTGTAGCGGTTTCTTTGCGTTCGTAGTAACAACAGATAATGATGATCCATTGTATAGTTTCCTAAAAGGATTTTCTAAATTTATCTTTTGTTTCGAAGCAAACAAAGACGCCGATGTTCCCATTTCGACTTCGAGTGTAAACAGGAGATTGGTTATCTGATAACGATTGTGAAATATAATGTTATTCACAGGGGCATGGCACTTCCTTACTGCACCTACGTACTGGGTTCAGCTATGTAGTTGAAAATTCATGGAAAATGATTTGTTTGGTTAGGTTTTAACCGCCCCTTTACGAGATGTATATTTTGTGTTTCAATGCCTGTTATTCATATTAATTTTAAAGTTTCTTTGAATGCGTTGAAGCCTTTAACGTTGAATTTGATTTAAAAAAACTCAGTTCCACACTATCTATAGACCAGGGTCTATGAATAAAATAAATGTTACTTTACCTTCATAGAGGTTTGAATTTATACGAGTATATTCAACGTACATCTTAATAGGTTTAATGGTACAAATTCTATAAAAGATTTTTATTTCGAACATACTTTTAAATCGTAATCAAACCTTCAATGTAATAATACTAAAAATAAACATTAATAGAATCCTATAATATATATCTTCAAATAATTTACTAATACATATTATCTAATTAACAATAAAAGCTTGCCTCTTTAAATTTGTGGTTTCGATACAATCTAAACCTTTGCAATATATCTTTTCGCCTTCTGTGTAAGTAATGGATTTCTGTAATCGGAAATACCGCAAGCGGTTTTTAATACTGGGTGGCATTTAGACGTTACATTTTTAATGCGTAGTTTGTAGTAAAATTATGAACCCGTTGACTTCAAATTTTAAGGATAGTTTGTTGCGCAAAGAGATTTTGAGTTTAATTTTCATAATAATACATTATTTTATCAGGACGTCTATTTATATTATTACTAGCCGTTGCTCGCGACTTCGTCCCCGTCGATTTCTTTTTCCATTATTTCTTCGCTCCTATTAGTCGCAGCGTGATGTTATGTGCCAAAAGCCTTCCTCGATAAATTGTCTATTCAATAAAAATAAATTTTTCAATGCGAACCAGTAGTTCCTGAGATTAGCGCATTCAAACAAACAAAGTCTTCAGCTTTATATATTAGTATAGATTAAGATAAGAAGACAGGTTAGATTGCTAATTTAAAATAAAAGCTGTTGTAGGTAATTAAAAAATTACTCCTTATGACTGTATACCCAAGCATCTTTGAATATTTATTTATCTATACTAATATTATAAAGAAGTAAAGTTTGTGTGTTTGTTAAATTGTAAGGGGTAATCTTGGGATGTACTGAACCGATTTTGAAAATTCTTTCACCAATAGAAAGCCACATTATTGTTGAGTGTCATAGGCTATATAAAAAACCGAAAGATCAAAAATGATAATTACCTAACATTATGCCTAAAATGGGCATGGGTCAGCTAGTTATTATAATTAAAATATATTCAATGTTTCTTTCGACGGTAGCTATAGAACGTAAGTAAGTATGGGACTACTTTTCAGTACTACGTAACTTATTATACATAATTTATATTATTTCATATCTTTAGTCATATTTAAAATAGTTTATCTTAATACAATGTATATTCTACCACGACTAAAATAAAATTAAAATATTGTGTTGCCAGATCCATTAATTAACCGAAAAATATAACCGTGTAACCTATAAATCTTAAAAACACTAATTTAATAACTGTATTAGGAAGAATAAAATATAGCATTTATTATAATTACGTTATACGATCGCCCATAAAGCCGTCATGTAGACTATAAAATGTTTTGTTGACAAAATATTTACAAAATTTATCTATTTCGATCGGGCAACATTTTAAGGCATATGAGGCAATAAATTAGAGGCTGGCTATCTTAATTGTATGTTAAGTTTTATCAGGCTTTTCCGGTAATATACTTTGCGGCGTCCACTATTAGATATATTTGGGTAATTGACGAGATTCGTTGATGGTAAGAAACTCATATCTAGACAAGTTCTTTAATGTGATTTTTTGAGCGTTTATTTTAGATATTTATTATTTATCAAAGCTGAGTGAAAGATACGCTTCATGGTATGAAATAATTTAATTTGCAGACTAATTTTGTAACCACTTTTATAACAAAAATTTCTAAACATAAATTTAGTGACAAGGAAACAAAATTATGATATGTAAATTATTTTTGAAGTCTGTCTGAACTTATGTCTTTTTATTCGCACTTTATTTAGTAATAAAATATCTTTAACATAAATTTCAAATAATTTCATCTGGAGTTTATTTCTGTAAAGAGCCATTTCAAGCCATTTCACGAATACATAATAATTGTAACATAAATGACATACTCGATAATAAAAATTACTTCTATAAACTGACATTATTAAGGTACTATACATACAATACAACCCTATTCTCTCTCTGTAAGAGATTAATCACATTTATTCAAACAGATTTACAATGTTAATATATGTGTACAGACTGTATTAACCGCTCACGGGGGGTCGTAACAAAAAACATACAAGCATACGAAAAGCTTGCGTAATCAATCCAATTTACTGTTTTAACTAAGAGGATTAATCTGACGTTCAGCCGTCTAGACTGATTAAACTCCATTCACAAACCATTTTTTACAAGCGATACTTTTTGTGGTCTCATGACTAAGCCTCGATATTAAAACGCTATTAGCTCAAATGATAGTCAAGGGCGGTGATTTTATCGCTCCTAAGTTTGAAAAAGAATTTAGATGTCTCAATTTTTTGTGGTTTCGCGAGGGATTCGCTTGTGGCTTTGAAATGAGTCGGTGTGAAGTCCCACGGCGTTTGGGAATGTTCGTAATTATATATTCATAGCTCTGCTCAATGGTAAAGTTCGTTCTTTAATTTCAAAATTTGTATTGGAATCTTAGGTGCTCTATATATTAAAAGGTATTAAAAGCGTTTCAATGTGTTTATGTAATGCCTTCATTGAAATCAGATCTCCATTCTATTTTTACTTTCGATCCTACATACCTACAAATAAAAATAATAACAATTAAAGGTATCCACGACTGGAAATATGAAATCAAATATCAAGCATGAAATAACGGCCGGATTAAAAAGATGACATCGTATATTTTATCACCACTACAGAAGTTCAAACCTGCCCCGTCATAGATAAATCATTAGCCTACCGAGTGTCGAATTTGGCGTTGCCTTAACAATTCCTATAGAAAAATGAGCTACTAATACAGGTGTCATCATCATAAAACCCTTTTTCAAATTGATCGCTCTGGGAGGCGACCACACCGCTCCGAGCGGCTAGCCACGTCTATCTGTAAACATAATAAAAATTATTTACTTCGAGCAATGAACATACAATGAAGAGTTGAGATATCCTGGCCTTTTACCTAAAGAATAGTAGACCTTATCACATTGGGGTACGGCTTACTTTTGAATTTGACAGTGGTGGCTATATAGGCTGTTTTGTCTTAAATTTTTGAGGTTATATTAGTTGCGTATTGTCTAACAGGGACTTTGGTTGAGATAAGCTCAGGATGGGAAAGTTTTGTGAATCACTTATCTGTGGCTCTTTTGGCAGTAGGCTGTTTGTTTTTCCTGGTAGAATGTTACTTGGACCATTTTATTGAGGTAAATAGTATAATGTTGTTTGCGATGCAAGCGGACAAACATAATAAAATAGGGATTGTTGCTTTATATTGTTTTATGATTTTGGCGTTTCCATATTGCAGAAGAGTTGTCGTTTCAAATAGTGAACGAAATATAAAAAAAACGAATCTATGTAGCATTTAAAAATTATTAAAAATTATTTTGATATACTATGCATTGCATTATTTTGACTTATATTAACTATTTTTAATATATGTTGGGGATTATATTTTCCTAAATATTATTTTTTACTGAACCAATTTGTTTACGTGACAATAACAAAACGAAAATCTATAGCATTCTTTCACAGTTAAATTTTTACGGTGTCCACTACTTGAAGTGCTTTATAGAAACAGGTTTGATTGAATTTAAACTCTATAGTTTAGATTTTAAGGTTTAAAATCATATAAAAATCTATATCTTTAGAACGACTTCCTTAAATCGACACTTCTGTTTCATCAAATCTTTAGTTATACATTACATGCAAAATTGAACTTTATAGTTAAGTTTTAAGGCACAAAATTGATTGGTTTTTTATAATTTATAGTTACGGAATGCCACGGTTAATTATTAATAGAATAAGAGCGTTAATTATTTTGTTGCAGAAAAATGCATTGTAAATTATGTTAAATGTTTCCTACTGCTTGGTAATTTATAAAGTTTAAGGTTTTATATAAGTGTCAATGGACTTGTGGATGACAAGGGTTTTTTGTTTGTATAAAAATACTAGCTCGAGTTGCGACTCCATCTACTGTGTTATACTATTCTTAGTTTACTTCAAAAAGTAGGTAGCTATTTTTTAGACAGAGCTAGCGAGATAAATTAGCAAGCAGTAGAATATCTACTTGCTCATTTATCTCGATTTTAGATAGGTTTAGTAAATTTGCAGAAACATTTATCACAGATTGACAATTATATATTAGTTACTAAAGATATTATATTAAAATTATAAATAAATACCGTTTTATTGACTGAAACGAATAACATAGATACATTCAAAAAATTTAACGGATTTGACAATTACCTACATCAACGGGTAACCTTATCACTAGAAAGCAAAATCTTCCAGACAATATGAAATAGTAATTCTAGTGTAGAAAATTCCCATAGCTGAGCAAGAGCCTGAGTATCTGATAATTTAATAATCTCATCTAAACTCAAATAATAAAATTAAAGCAGTTATTGGCTTGAACATGTTTATCTCAGGAACTGCCGAATACCTACCAAATAGGGGTCTTTTTCTTCACCCTTAAAGTTGCTATTCTAAATTTAAATCTAGGTACTTAACCTCACTACCAGCTTGCCAGCGACCATCCGCTACACGAATAGTCAATTAACTCGTAAATGTGCAACGAACATGTGTTACTGGCACGGGACATGGTTTTTGAGTACATTTTTGTTTATGTCATAGTTGAAATATGACGTATAGAAACACTTAAACGTTGATGTCACTTCAAGTGGGTAAATGTGAGATAAGAATGGGTATTCAAATCAATTAAGGTGGGTTGTACGTAACCTAACTATAAGAAACAGAAATTAATTGGTTAATCATATTATATGTATAATCGTATTGATTGATATGGTAATTTATAATGATACTTTACTAAAGACGTCTAAACAAATATTAAGAAAACAATGTTTAGATAATTTTCTGCGTAATAATTTGGTAAGTTATAAAAAGTCAAATATATTTCATAGACTTGGTTGTTAAAACTATACAGCGCGTTGATGTCTTTTGTTGGTAGGGGCGAACTTAAGCCATAGGTACTTATTCTCACTGTAAATACAATCATAAATAAGCTTTTCTAAATTATTTCTTATTATCTATATCGATTATTATAAATAATGTGTATTAAAAATAACTATATGTCTATTTATCCATATTTTTGTAAAAAATAACTAAAAATTATCGTTATTATAATATCAATAGGTATTAAGTACTTTAACGAAATCTTTCACTTTAATGCACCTAACTATTCCTTTAAAAAATCAATTCCTTTCGAAATCAACTCGAAATTCGAATCCAAAAATTCAAATTTGGAACAGCGCTGAGCACGTGTGCGCTGCGCTCTCATTGGTCCGCGCCGCCCCTCCCACCGGCGCGCGCGCAGCCCCGCTGCATCGCATTAAACGATCTATAGCGATCGGCTGATGTATGGAAAATGGTTTTATCGGGATATTTTTTGGCATTCTTTAAAGTGTAGAATGATTATATTGAAATATTGTAAAAACGTATGTGTATGTAGTTATTCAATATAAGTAGGTATCAATGTAGGTATTACTTGTAAGTTACCGTTACCGTAATGAAAACTTAAATCTATAAACCCATATTACACATGTAAACCTTTTAAACTTAGTAAGTCAATAAATAAAAAAACTGACTCACAATAATACCTACATTACTAGCTGACCCGTGCCCACTTCATTGGGCATAATGTTAATTATCCTTATCGGTTTTTATATATCCTATGACACTCAGCCATAAGTGGCTTTCCATCGGTGAAAGAATTTTTAAATCGGTTCAGTAGATCCCGAGATTACCCCTTACAATTTAACAAACACACACATTTTACTTGTTTATCATATTAGTATAGATTACTACCACACGATCTATTAAAAATAGTTCAACAAACGCATAAACTTAAAGACCTATTGCGTATACTAAAGATGCCTTAGCTCTTTTGACATCTTAGTCAAAAAATTCGGCTAAGATACATGTATATATATATACCTAATCTGCCTGAAAATTAGCCTTCATAGTCGAGTTAAAGTAACATTTTACCATAGCAAGATACGTATAGTAAGTAAATACATTGAAAAGCCTATACTATGTGAAACATAGTAACTTATTGTCGCATTGTGTTCGTAATGTATCTATTGTGGATAGGGTCAGAAAGTCATTCGCTATTTTTACGGCGATTCCGCGTAGGCTTTGACTCTTTGTCCATTCAAAGTTTCCAAGTAGGTAATTAATGTTTGATCTTTTCAATACAGATAGCCGATAACATTATGTTATTCCTAGATGTTTTAGTAATACGCTTTTATGTAGTTACCGCGATATTTGTATGTATAGTTTTCTGCAAAATAATAATTTTCTTTTTTCTATTTTGAATTAAATATTGAATTAAATACGTCGGCCTTTAAAAAATAGACAGGAAGTTTCTTATCATTTAAATATTATGATGTTTAATTGAACTTTTGAGGAGGCTAGCGTAATTTTGTCGTGTATTAAACACGTATCAAAATTAATAAGTTTGAATTAAAGATTTGAATAACGCTATAGAATATAAACTCGTATCCTGGTATTACCATGTAATTCTACCTGTATAGTAATATATTTCGAAATCAAATTATTAAGGAATCAACTATGTATCAAACTGTAGGAATAACTAGATAGTTTTATATGTTAACATAATTCATCAAAACCTTATAACAGCTTAAATCTATATACTTTCTTAAATAGCTACAATATTCTATATAAAGTCGGGCTAGATTATGTTCTTAGTTAGGACTCGCAGAACTTCTGAATATAGCAAATAATAAAAGTTTAAACGTACCATATATCGATTCTCGGATAAACACTATGCTTAAATAATATATTATATGTTGAGCCGTAATAAATAAGCATAGAAACAATGTGCAAAGGTAAGTTATTTATCTACGCGATAATTCACTTTAAATGTACAATGTGAGCATCGAATACGATTATTAAAAACGCAGTCCACTAAATCGTCCTACAAAAAAGTCAAATATCCTCGTCTCTGTACCAATACAATCAATAAGTACTCATCAACACCGTCTATTCACACTTGAAGAAAAAAAAAGACGTCAAAAATCCTCGGGTCCGTAGTTACCAATAATGAAATCGCACGGCAGGTAAACTCCCACCAGTCGACCCCGCCTGGCGCGCGCTGGCACTCGTCAGACCGTTCTGTGCCTCCACACGCCGCGCTTGTGATGCCGGGTCCGCCCCTCGCAGAATGAAGTGCCTGTGTTTGTTTGTGCTGTTTCTGTGTTTGCGCTTGGAAGGCAAGCCGCGACGAGGCCGCGGCAGTATGTGGTGGTAAGTGACAGCTTGCGTCAATGTCAACCCTTCCTTCAGATATGACAGCGTAATTACGAAGGAGTATTTAAGTAATTTACGTGTTGAAAGTATGCTGTTAGAGGTCTTAGAAAAATATGTATAGACTTAATATATTTCCTCGTCCAATTTTAAGCTAAGTACAATTTCATGTTTATCGTAAGATTAGTAGTAAGTAGGTGTATGAGTTGGAACCGGTCTAAGTACGTACAAGTTTCGTTTAATAAATTAATTTTCGTAAACAATCATAGAAGGAAGTTTCAAGTTCAACCTCGGTCGTTTTGTTACAACTAATTCATGATACGAAAAAATGAGTGTAATTGTGATATTTTATTTTATATTTATAACCATAGAAATATTTCTTGTTTGTAAATATTAAAACGTATTTAAATCTCATTCTGAATGTCATACTTGCATCCGAAACTGTCAAATGTTGCGTTTAAAAGTTTATATGAATAGTACATTAAAGATGGTATTAATTTGTTCGCAATATTAGTACCTACAATACCATATAATATTTTAGTAACTAAGTAATCAAGTAAAACTAAGTCCCAATTAAAACTCATACGCATCCATGCACTAAGACCATCAACTTGGCCCTACTAATCTAGATAAACTCGAACAATTCTCATTGAATCCAAACGATTCTTTAACGGGGATATAATCAGAAACGCATAAGATCGCTAATTGTATAGTAAAACTTAATAACTCCTAAAACGTGTGTTCTATGAGTTAGTGAGACGTTAAATCGATTCCAATCAATGCGTCGATCGAAATTTCTCATGTGAGCAATGAAATTACTGGATTTATGTCTTTATACAGTTCTTTATAGGTCTATAAAGACTAGTTAGCTTCTATTTATTTCAAAAATCAATTCTCGCGTTATGTATAACCAATATTATAAAACACGAAGTAAGTTTAAGCTATTGTTCTGAGCCTTAAGTTAAAGAAAATTGCTTATATGTTAAGGTCTAATTGCAAATTAAACCAGCCTATACTAAACAATTATGCTTATAATATAAACAACGTCTATTCTTGTCTTATAAAGAAAGTTAATACAAAGGTATATGAGTGACAAGTAATTACCATAGATACAGAAAGCTCTCACAGTTCATAATTATTCAATATTCAGTGCTGGCAACTTTCCCTAACACTTAAATAAATGTAATAGATAAAAGTAAGAACAAGAGTGATGACTGAAGCCTTGACTGACACGAGCGTCGACTTATATTTGCATTCACTATCTCTGTTTCTGGTAGCATTTTTTTGTATAATCTGTGCCATAGATTATATAATTATTAGACATTTATTATGGGTATAAAACGTTTTGTTCTATAATTTATGTAATATCAATATAATTCATAAGCATAGATACTGTTGATTAAACGTATAAGGTTTTAAAGTTTTGTTAGTTTTATCGCTTAAAACAATGTCTTCCAAACAATCTGGAATAAAAAACTAATAGAAAATACATACGAAGTTGATCATAGATATGACCATAAATATAATAAAGACAAACATTAAGAAAAAAATAATAAAACAATTTCATATAAAATAAGTTGGAAGTAAATTGGAGCTGTTATTACGTACAAAAATTAATTGCTTCAATATAAAAGGTGTTGCCACATCCGCGTTCATTAAAACAAAATATCGCGGTGAGTAATTTACGAAGGGAACAGGGCGTAAACACTTTATTTACGGCTAATAAAATTAATCGCGCTTAACCATTAATGTATTTAAGACCGAATTTTGATGCGATTTTTATCTTATTGCCAATAAAATTATGCAAGCTTCGAGGAAAAATTGCAACTCACATTTGAGCGTATAAATAGTATTGCAGTTATATAATAAATTGTCTTGTATAAATCATTTTGTTTAGGCTTCGTTTGTTGATCTTAATATTTTCTTCTTAGTTTAAAAATTAATATTTTTTGTTGTATAATTTATTGAAGGTATTTTAACAATAAACACATAAATGTTATCGTTGACTAAAATAATAATAATAATAAATCTTTTTTTAGTTAGTGTTAAAAAAAATGTAAATCAACGCGGCCGACGGCGCGCATACATGCTCAGTATGTTCAAATATTTTTTTCATAAAATATATAATTTAACATTAATATTACAATAACAAAATAGGCTCAATTTTCTTGTTTATAAATAAATTTTATTCATAAAAAAATAATTCGTTAGTATGTAGGTACCTACCTATATAAAGAAATAAGAATTAAATAGCACATCTAAATCATTATTCTTTTATAACATTACTTATCTTTCACTATCATTTCGTTATCTACGGTGGCGCGTGCGCATTACGCTATGCAAATATTTTATTAATTAACAACTTTTACCTGCGACGTCGTCTGTATAGAACTAGATGACCCGACTCGACTTCGTTCACGCTGTACCTATCCTCAGTTTAGATTTTTTCGTACAAATGTTATATTCCCGCTAACTCCCGTTTCCGTGGGAATTTTGCAATATCCTGTTGCAACTAAGCTTTAAGTTAACTAAGATATCTGCATGCCAAAATTCAAGCGTCTTACTTAAGCGTTTTAGATTTTTCATAAAAAAAAGACTTTCGGAAATTCCTTACTTAGTGCACCTCTTCAGTACCTAAGCTACGTAACTTCCAAATTTCAAGTGCCTACGTTTAGCCGTTTAGGCTGTGCGTTGATATGTCAGTCAGTCAGTTAGTTTCTCTTTTTATATATTTAGACTAGATTAATTATTTTTACGAATAAAATATAGGTATGGATAATATCCTTTTAGGTTATCATTTATCAATAAAATAATTAGGCTCATACTATAGTAAAGTACTGATGTCTTATTTTGTTTGCAAAATTGAGTTATACATATTAATACTGAAGTATTGTTTTAAATTAAGTTAGTAGGTACTTAGATGAATTTACAAAATTTAAATTACTGTCTGCTAAAATTATTCGCTAAAAAACTGTGTTTAAAGTAAAGTTTAGTTTTAAAAATAGAAGTCAAATATTGAAATAATATAGCTTGTCTAATCTGTAGCCGTCGCACGTACACAATATTACATTACAGTGGAAATCGCGTGGCAGATTATAACACAGCCAGTCTAAATTGACCTGTGTCTCTTAAATTTTTAAGCAGTTAGAAAACTTTTTTATTGCATAGGTTTATTAAGAAGGGTCTTAATCTTGCCATACTTTTATGCACATGTCCTTAATTGAGTCTATGTTAGTATGTTAATAGAGTTGTCTATTTGTCTACTTTATCGACAAGAACTTGTTTTTGCTTGGTCATGGTTTTTCTAACTAAAAAAGTAGTTTAATTAATATCAGTTCAGTTTTTTCGAAATACCCAAGCATTTCTAGACGTACATAAATAATAACTTAATATATTCTTGTGTAAGAACATTTACAATTACTTTTATAATGGCTTATAATTGTTTGAAAGTGTCGTGAGGGGTCAAAATAAATTGGGCGTATTTGAAATTTTGACGCCTGCGCTGGCAACAAATTAAATAATAAAAGCTTAATTTGTATTCAGAGTGCGTGTCTCGAATCGCCAAACAAACTGAAGAGGCTTGTCACAATTATCTGTTGATGGCAGTTTTGTGTTATCGAAATTATTTAGCGTGTGACATCAATTAATGACTTTATTAAAGAATTTGTTTCAAGAAAAAACACTTTAAATTTTACTTGGAAACTCGAGTGATAGTATATATTAGTAATAAAATAGGTATAGCAAATTCTAGTTCTTAGTATTAGCTTCTTAGTATTACTCTAAAGCACATGGTAACTGGGTAATAATGTCATTATGTTTACTTCGTCCGTGGTCTAAAGATCATCTGTTCCTTCAGGTAGTACCTATATAGAAGATATTTAAAGTAAATATGTTATTACCGCACCTTGTACTGTTTCTTTAGCACAAGGTACTTTCCAGCAACCTAAAACACAAACAGTTATGCCCACCTGTATAAGGTACGGTTGTAAACTTTATAGATCAGTTTGTCGGTACCTTTGGGGCTTAAAAAAATAACCAAACATGTAGTTACTTGCATTTTAATTAAGGTCATTACAGTACAGAAAAGGCAAAAATGAATTTACAACTTTTAAATACGTCTTTCATGTTTTCCGTCCGTGTGAAACAAATTTGAATTAACTTTTAGCTTCAAAACAAATAGGTACCTAATATATACTGAATGAATTGCAATGAAAATTAAATTGAAGCCCGGTATAAGAATTAGCATTGGCAACGAGAGTCGTCTAGAAAAACGTTAACACAGTTGCAACTTAAGATAATGAAGCATGAAACATTTCTGTAAACAAGTCGATGGACGAAAAACTAGTAAGCGATGGCGGTCACCATTCACTCGGCACAAGTACGATGAACGGATCTAAAATATACTAATTAATCAACATCCAAATACGGATAACGAATGCTAAATGTATCCGAGAGAAATTTTAATTACCCGAAGCAAGAACTCGAAAGAGTATTTGTTATTTTGACACATTCACACAGTCTTTATCTCTGTACAAACATTGAGTTTGCTCGTGAAAGGTATTCATGATTTTTTTCGTGCGCTATATATTTGTTTTATTTGATTTCCTACCAAAGTGACAAGTGTAAAGGACTTTACGCACGGACGGACAAATATGGATCCTTTGCTTTGTTTTTAGTTGTGTCAATATTTCCATAAGATCCAGTTGTAAGAGGTTCTCATCCTTTGTATGTATGGTCTACATAAACACGATTTTTACAATTCTCAAATTTCGAAGACTTAAAATTTCTCTTATTTTGTCTACGACAATATGTGGCAAGCCAACGCTTTAATGATTTTTGACTTATGTGACATTGTGTCGAGAATTTAAACACATTAAAAGACGGATCTAAAGAGACTACAATATCTTGTTTAATGAACCAATAGTGAGAAACTCTTAGCTTTAAATAGCTTTTACTCTTCAAGAATGTATTCCAAAAACATATCATGGCTCTATAATACGACCGTCCAAATTCTTGGAGGAAATAAGATTTCCGACGAACGTCTATATTTACGTAACACTTGACTACAAAGAAAGGTAAACATAATACGATTTCTAGCCTAGAGTGCACTACGTTTTTGTAAGACAAACCTCTATTATGTAATATTTAGTATATATGAATTCGCGGGATTTAAAACGAGTGTCACGTATTGCTTGTTTGAGGTTAGAGTTGGATGTTAGGTGCGTGGGTGGCGAGCGATGGACGTTGAATTTTATTTGAAAGCGATGTTTCGCATGTGTGCATATGCAGCGAGCCGGAGCCTGGCCGGGGCAGAGTCAATAGGCTGAGATGTAGATCGTCCCACTGTTTGCTCGCTTAGCCCTTGAGGAATAATGCGCGGCGCAAATATTTGTCTAAACGTCTGCGGATTGACAGTTCGTTCGTCAATTGTTTGTTGTCTTTGCCTTCCCAAATGAGCATTTCATTTCGAGGTGCACCCATTGCCGTAAGTGGCGTTCCGGTTTGTTTTTTTGGCGTTTACTCCGGTACAGTTTTTGCATTGTTTTAGAGCGTAGCGCTTGTCATCTTTGACCCATATCGTGTCGTGTTTAGTTTAGGTAGTCATTAGTAGTTTTTGTAAAATAGCATATTCTTTATATAAATGATTATTATTAATGATGTTTGCAGGGGTATAGCAAAAGCTGGCGAGCCGAATAACCTGTCTCCCCTATCCCCCGGCGTCCTGTACATGGACCCGGCGGTACACGCTACTCTTCGACGCAAGCAGCGGCGTCTCGCGCGAGAAAACCCGGGCGTTCTTGCCGCAGTCGCTAAAGGAGCCAACATGGCGGTCGCCGAATGCCAACACCAGTTCAAATATAGAAGGTGGAACTGCTCCACCAAGAACTTCTTGAGAGGAAAGAATCTTTTCGGCAAAATTGTTGATAGAGGTACGTGATTTTGTTATTTTCATAAGCCGTAGTAAAACTCATTTTTTACTATCATATTTTATTATATAACTTCATTTCATTTCATTACAAACAAAGATGCTGAGAATTTAGACTTCGAAAGAACAATACTAAAATATCAATTCAATTTTAAGCTGCGTTATTATTATTAATTAGGTATTTAAATTTATAGTTTAGGAAGCATGTTACATGACATTAATAGGACTTCTTTTAAATTATTAGCGATTGAATATACATAAATATCATTTTTAAGTTACGTAATAGCGTAGGATGTTCTCCGATACTAGCTTATCTAAATACGAGGCTTCTACAATTTGTTTTACTAATACAGTAATATGTACGACTTTGTTAATCGCCTCATTTGGCGCCTCATCGGCGTGATACAACATCTATTAGGCAATCAAAATCTATAGGTTGGAATAGCTTTAGATCTGTTTTCGATACGTAGATTCGTACTTAAATTATTTATATAATCCTATATGAAAAGAAACGCAATTGGAGAAGCATGAAGGAGTAAAATAAAAGAAACAAAGCTAACGAAAAATATATGAGAACGATCTCAACAACTGATTAACAAAACATTATCTGAATAACAGCTTAAAAAAGTACTTAAGGAGAATTCAACAAAACGACGGACGACAATATTTAGATGATAATTACGATCGCCTACCTACTGCAGAGCATATTACTTCGATAAACACAAAATTTTAGTTTTATAAATTGTTTATTATGGACTTAATTAAGTATAAATTCTGATAAAGAATGACAAGTTAATGTCCGGACCCCGATTATCCTTCGCCAATATTAAATAAAAAATATAACAAAGAAACATAAATAGCGAATATAAGAACACGCGTCATTCGTTTGTCTCAATTTTGTCCTCGAAAAAACGAACAAAACGTTTAAAATAACATAAGAAGATAAGCCGTAAATAACCACCGAGACACTAAAGAAACAGAATATGAGGCATTGAGACGTTTAAGTGAAGTAATCTCTTAAAAAATACGATCGAACATTTTTATTTCAATGCAGAATTGTTTAAAAAAGTTAACAAAAAGACTCGTCGTTGAGCTAATCCGGGGTACAAAGAGTGGCTACAAATTAAGTGATATCTTTAGTTGGCAACCCTTTTAAAGATGTTATCAGAATTCGTCGGGAGGGTAGCGCGTTGGGGGCACATATAAAGGACTCATCAAGATAAAACGTCCGGGATCAATTACACGACCGAGTGACGTTCAGAATTCCCGTTCTTTATTTTGAATTTTGAATATAAATTTTTCAAATAACCAAGCGGACACAATTTTTTCTCTATTAATTTCTTATGAACAATTTTTGCCAGTATCTGATCGTTGATAAAAAAGAATTCCAAAGACGCTTTATATTATTCATCGATAGTCATTTCATTCAATTACTTTGAATAGACGAGATGTTATCGTTAGATACAAATCAGTAAATATATCCATTACCGTCAAATACCGGTTCTATCACTAAACACAGTGGGCACTTACTAAATCACAACTTTATAACTTACTAGAGAAAGTAACATATACCTTATTTTGTATGGATAATGTTGTAATGGGTACGTAATAATAAAGAGGCGAGAATAAATTCATAAAAGGTGCACTTACGAAAATTAAAATGTTAACAGCAAACTCCGGTTTCTAAAAGGTTCGTGGTCGATAGACCTTATGTGCTTTGTATTAGAGGTGAAAATAGTTGTCGTGGGTTGTTTTTAGTTATTTTGTAGCTGGAATCAGGACTGCCCTATCTCCGGTGTCCAATTTCGATGCTTTGTACGCGATACGCCTTATTATGAGCCTGCGAACTGCGAACATCTGGCCGGTACGAGGCTGATAGCAAAAAAACCACTAGTATTGTAAATGAAATCTGTCTCAATCTTTTTACATCTAATGTTATTTAAAACCAAAACAAACACTGAATACGTGACGTACAATAAAAGGGAAATGCATTCGTCGATAAAAATGTGTTCAGACATAGACCGGGAGTTCAGTTGCATTAAGGAGGTTATCTGTAAAATTAAGAGCATTGGCTGCTTTATCTTGGTCTAATTCGATCTCATTTTGAATTCGGGACGGTATCGGGACGTCTTAGGAAGGCGGGCGCCTCGGTTATTGACCCCCTGTTAATGAAATGCGCAAACGCTTTCTGTAAATGATGTTTCTATTAACTTGCACTCTGAACGGGCTGCGGTCGGGACGACGTCTGTTACCGCGACTTAAAAGCTTTCCCGTCTCGGATCAAAGATTGCATTCTAAACGTAAAGTAAAGTTGGCTATTCGTTTCATACACAGCTCGCGGTCGACCTATTAAACGTGATTTATATTTTTAAATTAATGCTAGCTACTATCAAATCGATCAAAAAATAATTGCGCTCATAATACATTATAGAGGTCAATCTAAAACACACTTGTCACACAACTCCACTCTACTGATTTACTTTAAACGTTCGTTAAGAATATAATTGGTAACAAATAGCAATTAGATTTATATGTTTACACAACATTAATATTTTATCGATTGAAAAAAACGAGTCGGATCGACCGCCCGAGGCCAGAATAGACCTGTTAGTTGCAAGAATGTACGGGTAAATCAAAAGTATCGGGCCCAAAGCGATTAGCTCCGTCTTATTTATGTAAGTAGAATAATGTAAATTGCTGAGACAGAACCAATTAAGGCGATAAAATTCATTAATATGAGACCAGCAATTACTCAGTTAGATAGCCTTTTTTATTAGCCCAAGCGACGGACAGCGGACAGCGGGCGAACGAATTATATTATTGTACCTCTGCCAATCATACATAGAAACGCCTAGAGCATTTAATTCATCCAATATTTTTATATCGAAGCAAATGTAGTACAGAAGATAAGAATATTTTTTCTAAATTAAAAACCGATAACGGAGATGCGGACCACCGTCATGATAATTTAATTCTATAAAAAGAGTAAGAGGCAATACGAAATTTATGTTATATGCGTGTGCATTTAGAGCATATTACTTTATTAAGGGCAGGCCGGGCGGCCGAGCGGGCGACCGCGCCGGTCGTTATGACCCAACGCAAACACTCGCGATAAACCTCTTAATACATTGCAATTACGTTCATTTGAGAAAAACATAAAAACGCTGAGTCGCTCGCCGCGGGAGCTTCAACGTTACCCATTAAACAATCGTAAATATGCGATTCCGTATCGCCTCGACCGGTGCTCTGAATAGAGCATCCTCGTGATAATTACAGTTGGAGCTGACAAAGCCCCCCCAGATCGCGCGCAAATAATTACTAATATACATGTCGACACGCCATTGACGGGTTGATGCGACAGCTTCATCGCATTGTGGTGTAAACCTCAAGGATCGTATTAACACAAATGATGACAACGGGACAATAGCCAGGCTTTATGTGACCGGTCATTGTTGACCCGAGAATAGAAAAATATATGGGTCCGGGACCCCGCTGGCAGGCCCCCTGCGGCGCGGTTTAGCGATGCGACTATCAGTACGCTCTACGGAAGCCACATTACACCTATCGACGCTCCTAATAGCGGGTAACGCGGCCAATAAAACGGCCTTTCCCAAATATTTCCTGTTCTGAAGGTATCGCG
>DWAJ01001472.1:0-22093 GCA_018238005.1 Eurema mandarina | reverse complement strand
CGTTAGCTTGACACGAATGTGCAACTATAGTCAGGTTCTTCGGTTGCGTGGATTTATATAGGGAAAACGTTAAGAATTTGGTTTTATCCAAATTTAGGGTAAGAACGTTTTGATTCAACCATGTCATAACTTTAGAAAGGCCAGCTTCAGCTGCTTTCTTTGTCCTTGTCCAGTCAATATCACTAAATATATCTACGAGAACCTACTTGCAATATATATTACTAATAAATAATCAGCTCGGGCCAAAGGTTAATGACACGGAGCACGGTGTAGTTATAGTATTTGACGTACGTGTTTTCGAAAACTATTAGCGATAGAAATGTTCGCTTATCTTAAACAGTTCTCGTACTTGTTGAAAAACATACATTGACGCGATGACAATTTTATGTTCTTTGTTTATAGTATACTTGTATTATAATAGACAAACGCTTGACCACAGACTGCCAGATAGACTATCTACGGTGAAAAACGCTTGCCACAAAGAAAGTGCTCTTCATAACAACCAGATTACAACCATTATGACAGACCGAGTCAGAAAAATTTCCGACTGCTTTTCGCTTAAGAAGATAGCTAGTATGTCGCATTGTTCAAACTTCTGGTCCGTTGTAGTCAAACGCGTACTCAGTGTATAAAAACATCAGCCCTGAGACGATACCCCATGAGTTCTATTATATATATTAATTCTGTATTTTGTAGTTATAAAATTTGAATATTGGTTCTACATGGAATATTGAATCTGTGGTTACAAACATGTGGCTACATGAATTTGTGGTTATTAAATTTAAATATCATTGAAGCATCATTGTTCTCAGAACGTTATCTTTCGTACAAACAGCCAGCCGCACTAACCAAGCAAACCAAACTTAATCAAGTTGCATAGGACACATGTCGGCTCACGTGTGGATACTAAGTAATACGTATAAAGATATAAACAAATATCTGTTTACTGCCACAGGATTGATGTGTCAGGGCAGCAACCTTAGATAGTGTAATTGCTATCCCGTGCCACAATAAGATTTTATTACCTTCCTTGAACAAAGAGTTTATGTTGCAGGATTTTATGTTCCTATAAATTGTGATTTTGTGATTTATATGACAGGAAGTTTAGTTCCTTCGTCCTTAATAATTCATCACTGGTGTCAAACGAAAATCTTTTTTGGAATGTCTGCTTTTAAAAATTAACGTCTGTGCCAATGTGCATAATATGTTCCCAAGATGCATACGGAGTTGACGTCATATTATACATTACTAAGGCTTATGATAACCTATGACTATGACGTTTTTGCCGTTACATGAAATACAATAATACATTTCATATACAATGAGATACATGATACAATATGAAATGTATTATATCCCTATTTTATAAGAATCCACAATGACATATTGTTTAAACTTTTTCATATAATAGAATAGTCATAGAACACGTTTTTACCACGATCGATCGATGTCAAATTAAATTAAAAGAAAATCGATGTATCTGCTTCAGGCACTTCTTGCCAGAAGCGAAAAGAAACAGTTTAAATAGAAATAGCGTATTTTTTAATTTAATCTAGATAGTACTTATTAAACTAGATTTCAACAACTCCTAAGATCAGGTTACGTACATTTCTAGTTTGAACGAAACTGTTATATAAAACCTATTACAAGTTGAATGACTTTTTTGTTAGTGATTGAACGAGATACACGCCGATTAATTTTTCGTAATGGTATTGAGTAGCCAAGTGATATAATACCTTTGGAGCTAGATTTGTATGCAAGACATTTCAGTCTTCTAATAGTTTAAAATAGTATGAAAACGTATCGAAATGCGCAGGCTATACCGATTACCGATTATTTTATTAACCGTCAAGAACAGGCAGACATGGAGAAGTCTCGTACTAACGACACGACCTTCAGAAATGAAGACGCCGATTATGAAGTGCGGATTTTTCTTGCCATACGTAGAACTATTTGTAGTTAAAATTAAGGAGTATTCTAGAACATTCTTGAGCACGGATATTTTAAACGTCTGCTTTTTATAATACAAAACAAGTTTCTAATATACGCGAAAAGTAATCTTCTGAAAGGATTTGCTGGCATCCTGCAAGTATATGTTAACTTAAGGATTTAATCCCCTGGTATCCTTCGGAAAGGAAGGCTATAAAGAGAACCATGGAACATGTACCAGTTAGTTATAAAGCACATATTACACATATGTAACAGTTGAATATAAACAGTCGATAACCCTCCCGCCTTCAGAAGTAAGTTTTTCATTGATAATGCGAAATTAAGGCGTTACGATATGTTCAATTGCATCATTCAATTACTAGTATTAATAAACTAAGGTAATAGAAATTAGAACCAGTTACTTATGACTAAATATCACTCCTATCAAATTTAAGCAAGTCTAGTAATTTCACAGTTTCTAATAGACAATTTCATAAAAATTTAAGAACCCTTTCACCGCCAAATCTTTAAGTTGATTTCAGTTTGGAATCTCGAATAGGTTAAATCGCATACCACATTCGCTTGTCAGTGTAACGTTACCTTCACATACAAAACTTAAAACGCCATTTTATATAGTTTTAATATATGTTCATAGAAATGTATATTATTTTAGACGCATTCTATTTGCCATAACACAGACTCTTTTTAGCGTGGGTCTAGATGGCGCAATGTTAAAGTAAGTGTCCTGTCAGTCCTGAATAAAATCGGTGTATAATTAACCAGTGTACTATGTACCTTATCGAAAGTATATATTGAACTATAAAATCATCTCTATATGTATATGTTTAGTTTAATAGTTTAAGTCAATGATAAGTTACGCATTAACACACATTATGCATTAAACTGGATCGAACTGGTATTAATCTTGTTGAAACAACCTGCTTTTTGTGGATATATTGGAAAGCATTACCTACTTAGATTTTTTATCGGAGAAAATCAATATAGCTACGTATGATTATTTTGTTAATATAAATGGTATGTCAGAATCGTCTGTAAGCACCCTTAACATTTTCGGAATTGAAATCTTTTACATCCTGTATATAGTGTATATTATATGGTAAGAATAGCGATGTGCCCAGGACTAGACCATAATGTCGACTCATAGTGGACTCCTGTCCCTCACCTTGGACCTCTAAACTCAAGTAAGGCTTATTGCTTATCATCCTGACCAATTTAATCATCCTATCTTTTAGAAACAAATCACTTAGCTATATCTTAACATTCCGGCTAATGACACAACTCTATGTATATCTTCATCTTACATCTTAGTACAATTTTTTTTTCAATTTCCATCCAACGCTTTAATGTACTCACTCTTATTTAAATTTTTTACCTTCAATTTTCCCCCGACAGATCACCATTTCCTGTATTATTTTAACATTAAAGCTAATTACGTCACTGTTACGTGTCTCGACTCGACTTACCAACATAATGAATGCCTTCAGCTTTCAGTCCATCCACTGCTCTCTGGAGTACTTGTTCCTTCACATCAGCCAGCTGTTCCGGTGTGATGAGAGGGCAGGGGCAGTACGCCCCCATGCCCCCGGTGTTGGGACCAGTGTCGCCGTCCCCGATGCGTTTGTGATCCTGCGCTGGGGGCATTATTGATACCGTCTCGCCATCTGTGAAGGCTAGAACCTGTGGAATGTATTGTTAGATATAACTAAGCATAAGCAGTAAGCATAGTACTAATGAATTTTTGCCTGGGGCATACTAAGATGACTTTTTTCCCACAAAAATTAGAAAGTAATGTAGAATCGACATGATTGCTTTCTTATGTTTAGTGCTTCCTTTCTTTTTTTATTTCTAGTCATCATGCAGGATACTCGTCTCAGTTTAGTTCCCAAAGTCTAAGGGTTCCTACAAACCTTTACACAACCTAAAACTACGACCAATAGCTGCTCTCCTTACGAATGAATAATTTGACAACGAATAGTATAACTACATATAATAAATCTTCACTTTCATAGTAACACTTATCAGAGTCAAACTATTATTGCGTTTATTCATACTTTTTAATTCACCTCTATTCACTTACGAGCTACTCGTAGGTCATCGCTCCTATATAAAAAAGTATTACCCTATCAATAAGATGTATAAAAGTATTTGAATAATATAAATTAAATAAGTACATAAGGAACACGCTATTTTATACTTTATTATAACGACGCTCATAAAAATCTATTTGAAAAAAAATCGACAAATTTATAAAAAAAACATAATATTGTAAATATTCTCGCAACTGATAAATTTATCTCTTTTTTGTTGATTTTGTCATTCATCTATTTTCTATCGTTCCTACTTGTAGTGTATAATGTAAGAAAACCATGTTTGTGTGCTGCCGCAGCAATGCGGAACACTTCTTTCGGACCATTTGTATAGTACGCGTCACGAATCTTTAGAGCTGAACGAAACCTGCGCAGAAGTCGAAAATAAGGTATCGAGGGGAGGGCGCGGGGCGCGTGATCGTCGGGTGCGCGAGCGTTGATTAGTTCCCCAGTCTTGTTGTCTTTCTCGCACCAATACGTCAATTACGAGCGTGATTCTACCGATGCGCAGCTATTCTCGTCCAGCGCTAAACATAAATGACGCGTACTGTACGTGTATAACAGTATAACAATTATTATCTTTTAAATATAATATCATTGTCTACATAGCATTCCTTTAAAGCCTAAACTATATCCTACTGAGATTGATTAAACTAATAAAACGTCGTCAATCTGCACTCAATGTTAAAAGTACGTCATCAAGTAATCTCATGGCAACTAAACACGTAAACAAGAAAACAAATTACAATTACCCATTATCTAATCGAGCCCCCAGTGTCGAACATATGATTCGTTTGACCTCCTTATCGGGATATTTTTGTAAGTAATCGCGTAGAGGCCATAATATCATCTGTTTTTAAGTTCCCAATAAAAATTCAAAGGCATTCTTTGCGAGCAGTATTTGTTAATAGCAAGAAATGTGAACACGAATATATTTAATAAAATTGAGGAAAAAAATCGGGGTAAAGGAATAGCATGTTTTATAGGTTTTATTACTAGTTAGTCGGCATGATTTCGAACAAATGTATCCTTTAATCTTTATAAATTTCCGCGCCATTGGAAAGACTGGAATAAAAAGTATAGTTTTTATATATAGAAGTGCTAATCTACGTGCATGCAAAACATACTTAACATTAACCGGCTCTTTGACGAACTAAATTTAAATTAAATACCGAATGAAAATTGTTAATAATTTTTATCATGCCAATAATTTACTTCTTAACAAACTCATTATTTCCAAATAAACTAAAATGAAAAAGAAGATTTTCTAAAGAGCATGGCTCATATGAATTATAAGTTATAACGTGTACAAACAACGACGTCGCTAAAACAATGCAATTTATAATTAAAATTGGTGCGTGTCGTCCGTGAATTGATTATGACTTACGAGTAGTTTTTTTTAGCGTATTTACTAACAGGAGTTTCGTAAACTGGCTATTTTTGTAACATAAAGGATATTAAGTACTATTTTGGTTTATATGAGGAAATTCATTGATGAATTAAATGTAGATGCGGGACATATAATGGTCTACAGAGTAAAATATGTGGTAGGTGCCTATTAACGCTAGTTTTAAAATCCTAATTAGTCCTTATATGGTTTTCGAATGATGGTAACTCAAAAGAGTACTTTTAAGTCTTTTATTATATTTATTTTAAAGTAATCTTTCAGTAGTAAATATTATGTTATCAGGTCCTGATTAAATTAAGGGTTCCTAGATAGGAATTCTTGCTTATTGTAAGACTGGTTCTTCCTAGGTACAATTCCTATTTATTATAAAAGGCTTAGCTTAACGTTCGTATTTATATTATTGTATTAAGACTTTTAGGATAGAGAAGTAATGTAAAGAAACTCACGGAAACTTCATCCCCTTCCAAGAGCTCTTCAACGACGACGGTCTGACCAGCACTGCCGTATTTAGCGTCAGTCAAAATCTCATCAACTGCGGCACAGGCTTCTTCCTT
Source organism: Eurema mandarina (assembly GCA_018238005.1). Lineage (NCBI taxonomy): Eukaryota > Metazoa > Arthropoda > Insecta > Lepidoptera > Pieridae > Eurema > Eurema mandarina. The sequence continues at coordinate 16,094 of DWAJ01001472.1, read as the reverse complement.
GGTGGCAGCCACCACCACACCCTTGCCAGCGGCCAGACCTGATGCTTTGACCACCAGTGCTGGGTACGATGCACTGGGAAAATCATAAGAATATAAGTCACATAGCAATACTATTAAAAAATCAATCTAACAAGGACATAATTTTCATTTGTATGTTTTCCAGAATTTGTAGCTATAAGACAAAACTCTGGTGATTTTGCCAGATGAGTTTAATTGTTACTTTGTATTGTATTTTTCTTTTTTTTTATTTGACCGACATTAATTAACAATTAATGAATTGGCACTCTAAAGAGGTATGGTTTCAGCTTTAGGAATTAAGATACACACTGCTTTTTTTTAAATAATATTTCATACATAATACTGACTTACCACATCCAAGAACAGACCTTAATTATAATTGAGTTTTATTTAATACAGGATAGTCAGATGTTTGTTAAATATTTTACGTCTTTAAAGCTTATATTTTCGACGTTGATCCAAATTGCATACCAAAACGAATTTATGGTTCATCATTTGCTAATATTAAATTATCACACTATTTTTATCAACTAACAACAAAATTTGAAATCTGTGTTAAGATGACATCATTTACGAAGGCACTCAATTGACCTCCGAAGTTCAGCATGTAATATAAAAATTCCTACAGTATAAAATAATACTTATAGTGTCAATTTGCTTTTGATTAACGAATAAACTTCTCTCTTAGTACAATTACGTTTGAAAACAGATTAATTTAATATTATAAAATAAATTTAACACGTCATCAGTCAAGAACCCATTGTTTGCAGATTTGAAGTCATGTTAACAATATTTAAAATACTTACTTCTTAATGAAGTCTTTAGCTGCATTTGCATCTGTGAATGACTGAAATCTCGCAGTAGGAATCTGATATTTGGTCATAAATTTTTTAGACCAATCTTTATTTGCTTCAATCTGAGCTCCAGCCTTTGTTGGCCCAAAGCATTTGATTCCATATAGGGACAGTGCATCAACTATCCCATTTGCCAATGGATCTTCAGGTCCAACGATGACCAGGTCAATATCATTCTGTTTACACCATGTAGCTAAAACCTAAAAATATGATGTGTACATTTTACCTAATTTTTTGTACAAAACAATTATATTATGTACATAATAATATTTCTCATATTAGGTATGTAAAAAAATGCAGCTATAATTTATTCTAGTTTGTTTTCATGTTTTGAGATAGTTTTTTTAATTGTTAACAATAATTTTAAGTACTTAGTTAGTTACTATTAAGAATTTCTTATCTACAAGAAAGCACTGGTCAAAGTTTATCTGTAATAATTAGAGTTACTATTCTTATTTAATGTAATTATTATTTTGTTTTTGAATGAAAGCAATTATTATTTCTATGGTATTACTTTTTTTACTTATTTAGTGACCGTCTTCAAAGCAATATTCAAAGCAAAATAAAATATAATTCAAATTAAATTTTAAAGAGTCATGAATTAAAAATTTAATATTATTTTAAAGGATACTTCAAATTTTAAAGGATATTATTATATAAATATACCAATTAAATAATTAATATTGCAAAAACCTTTATTCCATTATAAATTAACTAATAACATTTTTTGATCGTGAAAAAAAATCGCCGTTTTTAATTGTTATTTACATAGAAATATTGTTTGACCAACATTTATTAAATATATTAAAAATAATAATTCCAATAAGAACTTACTGGATAATCTTTTATATTTAGATCAACACTTTCAACTTTGTTGATAGAAGAAATACCAACGCTGCCTGGGGCACAGAATATTTTTTTTACAAGTGGAGAATCAGCCAACTTCCAACACAAGGCATGCTCGCGACCACCACTTCCAATAACCAGAACATTTTTCGACATATTTACTTTAGAATTTATATATTTTTAATATTACAGTATCACTTTTAAACAGCTTCTTCTACTGCTTGCATTTATTAATACTCGTGTTGCGCTATTTAATTATATTAAGAAAACTTAAGACAAAAACAAGTTTTAAAAAGTTAGGCACTACCAATCACAACACACGTTAACTCTTAAATGACATTTCCTAGTGCCTAATTTGACGTGAACGTTTCAATTTAACTATCGCTAGTAATATTATAATATTGATATGAACACGAATTGTTTACGCAAGACATAGGACAACTGATAACAAGTACATTAATTAAATTTTACCAAAAATTTGGTCTTGACATAATATATGTATAAGAACAAAATTGTTGCTTTTTGATTTTTTTTTCTCTTAATGTAGGTATATTTTTAAAGTACATTTGCAATTTGCATTCAGTATTTGGTATGAACTAAAAGTCTTAAAGTCAGGATGTTATGCAGAAAGTATAAAAACAATTTTTAACCTTAGTTTCACAGGCTATTCATCACTTAAACTGTAATATACTTAGGTCATCTAAAAAAATCACTATACAGGGACAAACAAAAGAATCAGAAAGCAGAGTTTTATACTATATACTGCAATGATAATAAATAATATAATAGATTTGTTATACGCTTATAAATTAACCGAAAAAAGTGTTCCGTGTAGATACGTACAAGTTAAAATGATAGAAAGAGATAAATGATAAAGAACAACAAGAAAAAAGAGATAGTTAATTTTGCGCGTGAATGCACCGGCAACCAATCACCTAAGGGTAAGACGTCCCAATAAGGATTTTTTGCGTTTATAACATATTATCTATTTAATATAACATCACAGGTAAGGTGCCTTTGAATTCATACATAGTTAATAATAATAAATAATAAGGTAATTAATCGATGTTTATAACAATTTTTAACTGTAACCCATAAAGATATAAGAAATATCTTTGCATGTTTAAAAATTTAATACATGATATCTTTTGCATTTGCCTAAAAATATTCAATAGGTAAACTACCAATCTACCAAAATCCTTACCTCTTTCTACTAAACCGGTACTAAATATTCTGAACCGTTAACATGCGGTCTCACTTTTTCACATCTCTATGACAAATATGGCGAAATAATTTGTTCTTGTCATTTTTCTGTGATGGTGATGCTTGCTTGTGGCGTAGAAAATACTTACAATTAGGTGATATTAAAATGGCTGACACAGGACTTCGTATGAATTTCGCCGCACTCAAAAGAGCGGATCCATATGCAAGGGAAATAATTGACAGTGCAACTCACGTTGCACTCTATACTTTTGAAGAAAACGAATGGGAAAAAACCAACATTGAAGGTGCTTTGTTTGTGTACAGTCGGAATGGAGAACCATATCACAGTTTAGTTATAATGAACAGGTTGAATACTAACAATTTAATTGAGCCAGTATCAAAAGGTATAGAATTGCAATTAAAAGAACCTTTTTTATTGTATAGAAATGCAAAATGTCGTATCTATGGTATTTGGTTTTATGATAAAGACGAGTGTGTCAGAGTTGCGACAAAATTAAATTCTCTAGTAAAGGATTCTATGAAAGGGCCGAATGACATTGCTCAGACACCAGTATACAGCGCTCCACCAAAGCCGAGCGCTTCTGTTGACATTTTTAGTATGCTGAGTAAGGCGCAAGACGATTTTAATTCAAACAAAGGTTTAGCAACCAATAAAGCTGATTTGACCCCATCGCGAGCTCCGGATATGGCATCACAAAGTGTCATGGATTTCTTTGCTAAGGCTGGGGGTGGCGCTGCTGCTCAGATGCCAGCAGTTTCGTCTTTACCCTCACCCGGCATCTTTGGTCCTAGACCTAGTGATGCCCGAGAGGGGCCTCTACTGCTTCAGAGACTAATGAGTAATCCAGCTCATTCAGTTGAACATATAGAAAAGCAGCAAAGATCTGTTACACCCCAAGAAGCTCATTCTAATGGTAATATTTCCATGGATCCAGTGTTATGTCAAAACAGTGCATTCCAACTCAAGTCTACACCCATCGAGAAGCCTAATCAACAAAGGATACCAAACTTGAAAAATGTCCAACAAATTGAAGGTGATATGAATGGCCCTAATCCATTAGAAAATGAATTAAATTTAATGCATATTTCTTCCCCGAAACCTTCCTCACCCTTAGCGTCTTTCTTGAGTTCAACCCAAGATATTGGTCTCACCACTAATTCATATAATGGTGGAAAATTAGAGGATGTAGGAATAACTCCAATAATGAATTCTTTTCCCAATCAACCGAAGCCTGCTTTAATGCCACCCACAATGTTTACATCAACTGCAGGCTGTGATATCCAATCCTCTCCTGAACCTTTAACTAGGAATCAGCTACTCCAGGCTTTTAATTATTTACTTAAACATGATGCAGATTTTGTTAATAAGCTCCATGAAGCATATGTTAAATCTTTCTCAGAAAAAGCTTTTTCAGTCTCATAAAATCTTATTGTTAGTATGTATATCTGACATTGTCGAAACACATTCATGTACAGCTGTAATTTGAAGGTGAAATCCCTTAAAATGTGTTGTGTAGAGCCAATAGTTTCGTAGTTATCTGTTTGAACAGTAATTGGAATAAGTTTTAAACTTTTTGACTGTGTCATAAAATCTGTACAGAAAAGTAATTTTAGCGACTGAAGTATAATTTGGACAAGTCATGTTATTGATGATTGATACATGTTTGTGATATTATCATTGTCTTTATACTTTACACTTTGAAGCTATGCCAAATTCTGTTCCAAGTAGCCTGATGTTTGGTTTTCCATTTGTTTGCTAGAGCATCATGCTATTCATTTGTTCCTTTAATGAAACTGCATAATTATAATTACTTGAACATTTTATTGCCTACTTAGTTTAGACATTGCTATATTTATCATTTATTTACAGTTGTATGACATTAAAGATAAAGTAAATTATTTAAGGAATTTGCCATGATTTTTCTGAAATAAGGACATCTTTTTGACATTGAACATTGTATTTTGTGATAGGACTGCAATTTTTTTTTCTATTTTTTAATTTCTCTATTGTAAAGTTGTGTGAAAGCAACAAATATATTGACCCAGTAAAATTATTGTTTTATATCTTGTATAGAATGTTCTATAAATGGTGATGTCAGATGAAATGAGTTATGTTACAATTTGATGTATATTTTGTAAAAGTTTACTGATGCATATTGGCAGTGTTAAACTTGATTCTTAAGGACAATCCTAAACTTATGTACGGGAGTGTATATAAAGTAAAAGTTTGATGTGTTTGTTTTAAAATAGTGCAAAAACTAGCTTTGTCAAACTTGATAAAGGATAAACTTAAAGTATACTTATATTTTGTGCAATTGTAATTTTTATTGGCTTAACACTGAAAATCTATTTTTTTGTATATGCTCCTAATCAAAATTATCTTTGTAAAACAACTCATACCTGCAGTCTCAAATTAAATTGTTCAGAAACATTTAGTCTAACCTATTTTTTCATTTACCCTATACATACTAAATATTTGGTTAAATAAAAAACATCAATTTATCGATTTAATTATATTACAAATCATTTTGAACTTTTGAACAACCAGTTGAGATTTGGTAATTTAAGTGAACAAGTGAACAGATCTGAATTTAACCTTTATAGAAATGGCTACTTCAGCCAACATATAGGGATTATTAAAAAAAATGATTAAATCCAATGCAACTTATTGCAATTAAATTTCAACAATTTGAACAGGTTGATGCAAGAGTGTAGCTATAACTCTTGTGTTAAAGCATTCAATGTATCAGGTCTAAGAAATGACCAGAACACACTGTGCTTTATATCAAATCCAATGAACTGAAATAGCCATGTGATTTATTTTAACATTTTCAAAAATACATCTTGGTGTAAAAAAAATTATACAATAAAAAAACTGAAGTGTTTGGTAAGTGAAAGTCTCAACAGGTAAATTAATCTCACAGCTCACCCTGTTCATCAACAGTACAACATTAAGATATGCTAAAGGATTAACTATTTACAAAATTCTTTTCCTATTTTACAGTAAGACTTACAATCTCAAACTTTCGTCCAAGTACAAAATATGAATAAATCTTACAGATTACTTCAAGGAATCAACATAATGAAGACGTCCCTACCAAAAATCTGAAGATGAAGAATTAAAGGGATTAGGGATACCATAAAGTATTTATATTATTTTATAAGACGTTAAAAAAATCTATTAAGCTCGCTAGTGATGTTCTAAGGGCAAGAGATTTTATTGTCCATGGTATGGACGTCTTCTTTACCATAGACCATACATTACTTCATAAGTTTCTCGAGTATGAAATCGATATTCATTTTCTTACAACTCGATATCAAAATTGCTTTATTATTCTTTTTTAAGAAATGTCTTGATACTGTAGAATAAAGATTTTTTCAAACATAATTTTTGCGTTTATATTATAACAAATCAATTAAAAAATGTAAAATCCAAAAGCACTTTGTATCAAGAACAATTTTCTTAAGCAGAGGCATAGGCTATTGACCAACACAAAATTATTATATAAGTATATTTAATTTGACGATTAGTTTAAACTATTTAATATTTGGTTTCATTAACAAAAATGGGATTCAAATCTCTAAATATTGAAAAAATAATTTATTAAACAATAATTTACTGTTATTATCAGTTCCAACGTTTTATCTTTTTTTTTATTTGATTGAAATACATAAATGTATTTAGAGATTTGAATGATCATTTATCTGTGAGAATATAGCTAAAAATCCCTAATTATCCAGTAAGGGCACATTCAAGTTTTACGTAACGCGATTTTGGAAATAGGGGAACTTATAAGGTTACAGTTTATTCAAAGAAATCGTTTCCGGTTTTTTTTTTCATTTTAATATATAAAAGAATACTATTTATTATGCTTTTTTTATCTTGTGACTTTATTGGTTACTTATAAATATTATGATATGATTAAAGGGAGGGAATAAGGAGTTTAAATCCTTAAAAAATCGTTACATAATACTTGAATGCTACCAGAGATGGCTCACGGTACACTAGTATACTTGTATAGTATTCATATCGCATAAAGGTAACACACATTAAAACCTCTATGTTCATTAACAACGCTTTTATTGTAGGTACATTTCACACTGACTACCTTTAATAGAATTTTTTATGTTACAATTTATTAACGTATCCTGACTTTCTGATTCATAAAGAAACAGAATGAACATAATACAATTTCATATATTTTTGAATAAAAAAAAAGAATTTGTTAATACATAGTTTATTTAGTATACAACTATTGTCAATAATTAGATCATACTATAATGATTTCACCAATCAGAAAACAAGTGCTTTTTTTATATTCATTGATTACGAAACGTAACTAAAAATAAGACAATTTTTTCTTGCTATCGTTTGCCATAATGTTATTAATGCTGTACCTAAAAAGCCATGTCCATGAGCATTTATTCAATTATTTTATTTTAACTACGTATTGTCTTACTCAGATACAAATATAATTACACAATACACATGTTAAGATGTGAAAATTTCAAACATGAATAGTAAATGAATGTTGGCGGGTCATAGTAAAGATTTAATTTCATTGCGTTTAAGTACGTAGCCAACGAGTCAAAGCAATTCAATTAATGTGAAATGACCCCACGTAATTTTAATCAAATTGTTTCAAACAATATTCCAATCTAATTTTACACTAACTGTCAGATTAGTGCAAATGCTTACACGCATAATTGTTATTCTACAAATAATCATTATCATAATTAACACAAATTATTTCCACAGGAAAGGTTTTTAAAGTAATTCTTCCGACTTGACGAATATTTTAAAGAAAAATTATTAGTTCATCAAATATTATTAATATTTAATGAACTACAATAAGCTTTATCGACAAAAACATTCAAAAGAGTGTCTGTTTATTTACAGGATACAAAAGTCATCCTACAACATATTAACAAATATTAATTATTGTTTGCGGCCAGATAAAGAAAAATCCAAAAATTATTTATTTTGATAACACATACATGGTGATGGTTATTAATTCTTTAGAATTATAAAAGTTTAGGAGTTTTTAAAATGATATGTGATATATAGAATTCAAAGTGAACATTCTCTGTTGTTTTTAGTGTTATTTGACATTTATTAAATATCACAATAACATAGAGGACAAAATAATTGTTCTAAGTTATATTACACACAAACCTAGGAACAGTGTGTACACCTTAAAAAAGGCTAGCTATCAAACTAAATTTTGTCATGAAAACATTTCCAAATTCACCAGTCGAACAACTAGAAAATTTTAAAATACATAAACCTTAACAGTTCGGCTAAATACATTCATAAATTACTTAGAAAAAACTTAATTATAGTCATTTTGCCTCGAATGACTCGTGGGAGGAGACAAATAACGCAAAACATTTTATTGTGGTGTTTTTGAAACTACCCACAACCTACATTTGTAGGTAATTATAGTCCTATGTAATTTACACACTAATCACTGTTTTTATTTAACACAAAACTTAAAAAGACATTATCCAACTATACTATATCTATATGTATATTTGAATATAAGCGCTGTAGGGCCTTACGAGTGAAAAAAATAATAAATAGGTTCCGGAAGCGCTTTCACTGGCTAAATTTGTACAAAAACTGGTTCTAATCTGAAACAATGGAAAAAAGAAATTCAAATCTCAAAACAAGTTATTTCAATAGGCTGAATTCAAATTGTTTTTTTCTATTTTACAAATTAAAGAAAATCCTGGACATTCAAGTGTAGGTGCAGGTTGGCTACCCTGATAGTACGATGACTTTCAGAGTGTAGTGTGGACTCACCTCTACCAGAGGTGGGTATAGATTATAGAGTACAGTGCACTCACCACTACCAGGCGCAGTGTAGGTACTGTTTACCCAACTTGGTACAGACTATATAGTAAGGAGTAGATTAGAGGAGACTCACCGCTACCACAGGCGGTGCAGGTGCAGGTTGCGCGAGAGCACGGAGCGCACGTCGTGCGTGAAGCGCAGCGCGTCCAGCACCGGCAGCAGGTTCAGCAGCGCCACGTCCAGCGGGTCCGAGAACCACGACTTGATCGGGATCGCGTTGTCTGACGACACACATACATACATACATACATCCAGTTAAAAAAATTGATAACACATGATGGTTCCTTTTTCAGACAAAAATAGACATTAAATATAGTACAAGGATTGTCTGTAAGATTTATTTTTTAATTATATCTTAAGACTCAAATTTAAATGTTATAATAATTGGCAAGTGTAATAATATTATGGACAATTCAACAGAAATTTTAACTACTAAAGAAAAGTTGAGTAAGTGTAGCTATTTTTAATTTTAGCCCTAATTTGAATTAGCATAACCAATATTTGTTTGAAAGTGTTATATTTTCATACAACTATAATATTTATATTGGATGGCTTTATGAAAATAGATGGAACTCACCTGGAAAGTCCCGGTATGCCCCGGGCGAGTTGTCCAGTATAAATACCCTGTTGAGGTCGTCGCATATCGACGACAAGTTCTTTGTGTACGACCCGTGCTCTGCGGTGCAGTGTTGCCTGAAACATTCATATATTGTTTACAATTATAGTATAGTACCTTTATGTTTTCGATATGTGAATATGTTATATTATCCTACTAATATTATAAATATGAAAATTTTGTGAGAATGTTTGTATGGATGTTTGCTTGTTATTATTTCACGCAAAAACAGCTATACCGATTTAGTTGAAGTTTAGTATGAAGATAGGTGGTACCCTGGAGTCACACATAGGATACTTTATATCCCGGTTTTGCCCCAGGAACGGGAACTAGGCGGGTAAAACCGCGGGGCAAGGCTAGTATAGTATCGTAGAGAGCATGTAAGTTATCAGGTTCTCACAGTTAGTTACAGTTTTGAACCTATTATACAATATTGAATAAGAAGGCTTTTTACAATATTAGTTATGTATACTAGCTCATAATTAGTAGTAAGATAATAAGAAACACCACATAATATCACTGTATGTATGTAATAAAAACGCTTTACCCTGTGTATCTGTCCCTATGTTACCGTTTCCTTAGATCTTCATAGCAGTTTACAAAATAAAATTAGCAAGGGTATAAAATTAGTTATTAATATACTATTTCAATAATCTTAAAAGTTATATCATCGATGACTAAAGAAAGTAATTGAAATGTTATCATAAAAAATGGATCATTTCCGTGGGCTGCGTCATCCAGATACATAGGAAATTGTTATTAGTGTCTTATCAACTGTTTCCTTGTTTAATTTTTATGTAATACTATGGCGCGATCTAATTACTTAATTATCAGTGCTCAGTTGCAATCTGATTCAATGTTATCGTGTTATCAAAAGTGCAACCATAGATACACTATACATTATCTCTGATGTTGCCTAATGTTTTATGAATCAACGTCTTTACAATTTAAATAACAATAATATGTATCGGTATATACTTGAGTGCCATCTTGCCACTAAGTAGAGTTTTTGTTGTGGATATTAAAATAGATAACAGAAAAATTTCATGGACATTCATTCTATTTGAAATACTACCTTTTCAACCCCTGGAGAATTGTTTTATAACATCATAATGATTCTAAATTTATTTAGTATTACATATAGCCTATTTGAATAAAGATGTATTTGATTTATAAGACTACACAGATAATTATAATGTATAATAACACCCAGAAAAATACGAATGTATTTTACCCATGTGGGATCAAACCCACAACCCTACAGAGAAGGCGATTATATTATTTCATACCAAGCAATTGTCTTACATATTTAAGACATAACAGATTGTTTAAAAATTGTGACAGTACAAATTTCGCATCATTACATAGTATAAAACAAAGTCACTTTCTTATGACTATCCCATATGTATGCTTTAATCTATAACACTACACAACCTTTTTTTATGCGGTTAATTTAATAGATAGTGATTCCAGAGGCTGGTATATTAATAGTAGTTCAAAGGAAGGTTTAAATCTACAATATATTATGTGTGTAAAGCCAGAACTGGTCCAAAGTTAAAAGTAATATACTCATAAATTCTTTTAGATTTTCATTTACCTGTAAAATCTCCGTCTTAGGATCCCTCGTCCATTATCTAGCTTATCAGCAACCGCTGCGCCATATATCTCCATAGAAGCAGTGAATACAACTAACTCATACCACTGTGACACCTGAAACAGATTATGTTACATAAAATATATATTTTTTTACACCAATTTACAATATCCTTGTGCTTATTAAAATTAAGTCCAAATAATTATTGTCTACAATCGTTTGTTTTTTGAAACAATTTTTTAACAATATTTAAAAACATTCAAAGAGGTTTGTGAAGTTGAAATTGATTATTTTTGCATTTATAAAACCGATTTAGAAACAAATGTTTACACAAAACCACACTATTTCTGTGAGCCGTAAACCAGGAACAATATTAGTAATAATACATGTGTAAAACTTACTATATCCAAAAAGTAGTCAACATGTGGCCGTTTATGAACAAAAAATCTAACTGGATGCTTATCTATAGTAACTTTGAGTACAAAATCAGGTGGGGTGCCTGGCTTCACCGTGGGCCGGAGCATTGCATCGTGGTGCGAGTGTATTAACGTCTCGTCCAAATCCAGCACTAGCATTTTCCTTTTTACTAGACCTAAAACAACTTAATGTTATATTTTATGTACTTTTTGCAATATTTGAAACCTTGTCCTCATTGTATTGGTTTTATTTTGGCTCTAATTTATTTCAGACTTACTGGGACATACACATTCTAATATAATATATTTTTATACGAAAATAAGTTCAATAATAGACCTTTTTTTAATCTAGTAGTTACTAATATTACAATTGATATTATATTAAAATAACAGACAAACAAACATAACATAAAATATTAATAAGTAATTGTATTAATAACTTAAATAAAATTATTGTTTATGTATGCATTTAGGCTAATTACAATTATAAAATATTCATTTAATCTAATGAATTCTTTTTTTACAAATGTAATCAAATCATTAAAGCACATAATATGTTAATGTAATATCATAATTTAGTTTGAGGCACAGTTGATTTTCTTGAAACCCAACTACACTAATCTGAATTGATCCATTTAAGTAATGTCTATATTATTAAAAGGTATTTCTCAATATTTTCAAGCAATAAAATAGAAAATACTATTTTCCACAAGTAAACAAAATTAAAAAACTTCAACACAACAAATTGTAAAATGGACAAACCAACTTGGTGAATTTATATGGGCAACTTATAGTTATCTCTAGTCTATACTAATATTATAAAGAAGTAAAATTTGTGTGTTTTTTAAATTGTAAGGTGTAATCTCGGAATCTACTGAACCAATTTATGAAATTCTTTCGCCAATAGAAAACCACATTATTGCTAAGTGTCATAGGCTTTATGAAAAACCGAAAAGGATAACTAACATTATGCCCAACAACGTGGGCACAGGTCAACTAGCTTATAAATAGTGTAAATAGAGGTTTAAATACTATGTAGGTATGGAAAGTAATCAATTAAAATTTAAATATAATTTGAAAATATAGTAGTAGGTTCTTTAGTTATTTGTGTGGGTATTTAAAACCAGAACTTTGACCCTATAAATGAACACATAAGGAAATGTTTATAAGAATATTATGAATCATAATAATATATTATGTACTCATATAAAGCCAAGTTTATGAAATAATCTTAATAAAATAGAAACAAATTCATATTAGGTCATTAAATATGAGAACATCCCCTATAAGTCTAAAGTGAATAGTTTTAAAGAACTGCAAATACAAATAAAATACATTATAACATGCATTTTATTGTATACATTATATCATAATTTAAATAAGTCTATTTTTATAATTTAATATAAATCTTATTTTACTTTAGCCTTATCTTTGAAAAACATGTTTATCATGTCTTATCATATTATAATCTTATAAGACCAAAATATTTGTCTTTGTAACAAGTTCAACCATATATAATATTAGCCATATGTTTACAGTTTTTGTTGATACAACGTATTACATTTTGCAATAACTCGTATACTTCTAAAAGACATCATATAACGTATTCAATGATAAGCATTTTAAAATGATAACATTTAAGATAAATTAAACTAAATGCTGACAATAACATCCAGTATAGCAGAGTGAGATAATTTAATAACAAGACCATTAATTAAATATTGATAAATTACTTACTCAGCCTGTGTCTAGATACTGGAGAAAGTGGGTATATCTCATATTTGACAGATTGATATTGTGCCAACTGAAAAATCAAACACCACGTGAGACACAAATCACTTAAAAATCAACAAACGCACTATAAACCACCGGAGTTTTATATTTACCGCTCTGTACTGCTTTCTAAACATGTAACAAAAACAACTCCATACTTTAGAAGCGAGGAGCATGAACGCGCGAAGGCCCATTTGCAATTGTTTCAGCATTTGAAATGTTTACGAAATAATTACTATTATTTTAATATTACTAGCATTAAACAACAAGGAAACAAACGAGATCATTGACAGAGTAATTCAAAACAAATTCTAAGATACTCAATGCCGAAAACATCTAACCCGCCATGACATAATCGACCCATTCACACCATTGACTAGATTTTTCATTTCATATTTCACTTTCCCTTCTTTTTTGTCTATGACGTACGATCCATTACTAGGGTTGTAGTAAATGAAAAATCGGTTAATTAGGCAAAGTAATTTTAGTTTATTGACAGACCAATTGAAAATAGCGAAATGGGACATAATTCGTTTTTAAACAATATACTACATAATATTATATAAACATAAAGTGTGTTTTTAAGTTACATAAATTTTTATTTTTTGGCTCTTATTCCAACTTAATTTAAGGACCAACAAGTGTTTTGTGTAGTCAGTGCAATCCTTCTCTAATTAAACTTTCTCTCATTACATGAATTAAAAGTGAAATAATTTTCTACTATTTTATTTTAATTTTTAGACTATATGAAAGTCTTTATCGTAACATACGCCATCTGTGATTGAATGCTTATGTCTAGATGACGTTCTGTTTCAGACTCTAATTTAGACTGGTAAAATTTTTATTGACGTTTCATTTTGGGGGCGGATTCATAATTTGTTTTATATCATCTGGAAACTGCCCAAAATGATTGCACTTATTAGCTTGTACTAATGATTTAATAGCAAAAAACGTCTTTATATTATAAGTAAGTACTTTACACTATTATTTATTTAAGTTAAGTTAGCTAATTCGTTTATTTCAATAGCGAGTCATTCAGTCATTGATTTGCGATCGATCCGAAGCGGTAATTTTTGCTGGGTAAAAGTAATATACAAACTCAGTTTTGTTAAAAAAATTCTTGGTTTTCTAGCCTTCAAGATGATTGGGGGCTTATTCGTCTACAACCATAAGGGCGAGGTGTTAATATCGAGGGTATACAGGGATGATATAGGGCGGAATGCGGTGGACGCATTTAGGGTGAACGTAATCCATGCTCGGCAGCAAGTACGCTCTCCTGTTACTAATATTGCGCGTACATCTTTCTTCCATATAAAGGTATGTTTCTTATAATATATTGATGACTGACTTTAGTATAGTACAGTACTTAATAAGATAATGAGAACCTATTCTTATTTGGTGTAAAGTTCAGTCTTAAAATTACAGCATATAAACTGTATGACTGTAAATATATTTTTATGATTTTAATATAATTTATTTTCTCTCAATAATATATTGAAGTTAATAGTGAATAACATATTCTATTCATTTTGTAGAGAGCAAACATTTGGCTGGCTGCAGTGACTAAGCAAAATGTCAATGCTGCAATGGTATTTGAATTCCTTCTTAAGATCATTGATGTAATGCAGTCATACTTTGGAAAAATCTCTGAAGAAAACATCAAGAACAACTTTGTACTCATTTATGAGCTTCTGGATGGTGAGACTTTGTTGTTTAGAAATTTGTCACATTAAGAGAAACATTTTACTAAATTTCTATTGCTCTGGGGTAGATACCCCAAGAAAAAAGAAAGAAAGCAAATAGCAAAAACTGCACCTTGACATGGGAGTTTCCGATATCAGCCTATGTTAACATACTATTGCTTATGGAAACATACAACCATTCATACTAGTATACCATCCTTGCTTGAATTATGGTATACTAGCTGCTGCCCGCAACTTGATCCACCCCCTTTCAACCCTTTTTTCTAGTTAAAAAGTAGCCTATGTTCTATCTCAGGCTCTATGCCATCTGTCTACCAAATTTCGTTCTAATTGGTTCAGTAGTTTTAGCATGATGGAAAGACATATTTATAATATTAGTATGAATTGAATGATTTTTTTTTATTACTCACCGGAATTAAAAGAAGTGACAAAAAGCTTAGTAAGATTTGGTGACGTTTAATATTTTCTTATTTAATTCAGAAATTCTAGACTTTGGCTATCCACAAAACTCCGATACGGGTGTTTTAAAGACATTCATCACCCAACAAGGTATCAAGTCTGCTTCTAAAGAGGAGCAAGCTCAAATAACATCACAGGTAAATAAAAAAAATCACATTAAACATGAACTAACTCAGTATGTTATGTCATAGCATAACATTGGATTTTTTAATCAGATGTGTTGTTTAAAAGTTCACCTTTATACATAACTATTACTTTTGTATAATAGCAACAAGTAAGTGTACCATCATGAGGTCATTACTGCCCATGAACATAAATTTTTGAAGTTATGGACCATTTATTTTTATAAAATTTTTAGACATTGTCCAAGAGACTAGCTACCTATTTTAATATTTTGGAAATAATAATTTTTCCAATCAAAAGTTTTTATTTATTTATTTATTCTTCATTACAATATAGATATCACTGATCACAATCTATATCTATATACTAATATATAAAGCTGAAGAGTTTGTTTGTTTGTTTGTTTGAACGCGCTAATCTCAGGAACTACAGGTTCGAATTGAAAAATTCCTTTTTTATTGAATTGATCATTAATAGAGGAAGACTTTAGGCTACATAACATCACGCTGCGACTAATAGGAGCAAAGATATAATGGAAAATGTGGAAAAAACGGGGAAAATTATTCATCTTTGAGGGCTTCCTTTGCGTGCGCTGCGAAAACGGTTCAAGA
>DWAJ01001471.1:0-22095 GCA_018238005.1 Eurema mandarina | reverse complement strand
ATATTATCTCCTTAATTAGAAGTTTTTTTTTATTATATGAAGAGGGGAGACAAGCTGGACGCACTATTTCCATTTTTATTTATATTTAAGTTCTATTATTTTGTCGTAATCTAACTTACTTTTGTAGTAGGTATATTATATTATTCAGGTATAATATATTCATTCTTTATAATGATATTATATAATAGATATGTTATACTCATACAAATCAACCGAAAAAAGTGTTCCGCACAGCAGCGGCAGCACATTTAAAAACAAGTCAAAAGTATAAAAAAGAGATAAATGATAAAACCAATAAGAAGAAAAGAGATAGTTTTGTGAGTTGCGTGTGAATGCACCGGCAACCAATCACCTGAAGGTAAGACGTACTAATTAGGATGTTTTTGCGTCTTCTAAAATTTGCGCTTATAACGTATCTATTTAATAATATATCTAATATAATATCATTGATCCTATATGCCTAAGCAGGTCGCTAGTACATAATAAACATTTGTAGTGGACGGTGCTTTAAAAATTCTAATTTAGATTAACGTTGGAACAATAAAAATGCGTTCATTGTTGCGTGACTATGAAAAATTCTTGCAAGCTTAAATATGTAAGACATGAAATATTTATTAAGGCAACTTTGCAGCCTCTGTCTCGCGAATTTTACGTTACCTACCTACATTTAACTTAACTTCTGTCAACATAGAATTTATTATGGAAGTAGTATTAAGAATTATCTACCCGCACTGCTGGAATTAGAAAAACATATTACCTAGATAAACAATTAAAATAAAATATTTAGCTATTGAAGTGCTATTATGTTAAAGGTAAGGATAGCAAAATAAATTTGTACTACAATTTCGAAGAAGGATCTTTTTGAGAGTGTAACAAAGCACCAAAAATTTTAAATTAAACAAAAATTAAAAGAAATCGATTACTGATTAATTATCATAACTACATTATATTATACCTATATGGAATAAAAATATCAAAAAACAATTCGCTCGACTAATAAATTAGAATGTCCAAAACATAGCTCCAAAATATGAAAAAACACTTAAGACGTAAGATACTATTTTATAGCTAATATATTAGTTGAATTGGCGCTATTCGGGGCGGAGACAAATCCAACGAACCAAAAACCATGAAAATTGGTCTCGCCGATCTCGAGATAAGTGTTGTAACAAACCCGTCTTTATATTATATACCTATTTTATAGATTACGAATTTCATTATTTTTCTAACAAAAAAAACATTCGATATATTAATAGAGCTAAAAACTTAAATAGAATATTAATTAATTATTTGAATTTTCTTTGGCGTAAACTCTTGACAACTTTGTTCAAGTATGTAACTTGAAAAGTAATTTGTTTAAGGCATGCTGGAAAGCAGTAAAATCCCACAGATCAGTGTCAAGTAGAAAAACCTCGTTAAACTCAGTTTAATGTTCATTCGCGAAGCCAGATAACGTTTACATTTTCTTAGTAAAACATCCATTCATTTCTTGCACCTAAATCTGAAAAAGAACCTCGCTGGTATTAAAATCACTTATTTACGTGAATTTAATTTTTACTTTAATTAATTATAAATACGCTATTGAGGCGGAGTCTTATTAAAACATCTCTATTGACTTTGTCCTAGGGTTTTGGCCTAATAAAACACAAAACGTTTTGTTCAAATTCGGCTAATAAATTGCATATTATGACACTTACAAAGATATGGATATGGATTTCTGGTGAAGAATGTAGTAATACTACACTTAATGAATTTGATTATGATCTTACTATCTACAAACTGACTAATAAATAAACTTTAACTGTCTGATCTTCATGTAATCCCATTTTAACAAATTTTGTTTCTATCTTCACGTATTGAAATTTAAACAAATATACAGTGTGTTACAATACATGTGTCCGATAGGGTAGTATTCTCTATCTAAAAACCTTTTCGAATATAAAAAAAATAAAAAATCTATATCTATAAATAACATTGCAGTAAAGTTTTAAAGATTATGTTTCTAGTGAAAAGTTTACACATACATAGTTTTTTTTTTTAAAAATAATGATGTAATTTTTTCAAAACGATAGCAAAATAAGGAGCTACTACCGGTTTATAGTAAGAGGTTTTCGGATCGGACACTTGTTTTGTAGCACACTGTATATTTTAAACCTTAACAAACAATCTACGAGATCTCCTTACGATTTACGCTGAACGTAACTACGCTAAATCGACTCCCATTATATTAATACTTTCTAGATATTCATAATTTGTATCATATATCGTAAGACGTTATATAACCAGTTGTTTATTGGTTGAGACCTTGACGACACGCAATGACATATTGATGTTGCATTGCTGTCCTTTTGGTGTTGCGTATTAAACTTTACAACGTCATATATTACAAAAGTTATGCTCTTGATATGGCCTTGAATGTAGTCAAAACTGGAATAAACATCAACCGAAAAAGTTAAATATAACTTTCGTTATGTACGAGTTTATACAAGATACAAATCTAAAGGATTTCTTTAATCTTTGAACGCATTCTTGAATAGGTTGGAATTTTTTAAGCTATATTCTATGTATAAACTAGCCAAAACAGACCTCGGGCTACAATACATTATCTTACGTTTTAAGAAGATATGATATGTTATACTGTTACTTATAAATAAATTTCAGGACTGACCATTGAACTTGGCACCCATTTAGATCTCACTTCTTTTGTCGTTGAAGTCCAAGGCCTTTATTATAATACTGTCCGTTGTGCGCGACTCCGTCCGCCTGGACTTTCATATAAACTTCGATCCCTCCTTCCCCCCATATAACTCTTTTTATAGTTAAAAAGTAACCTATGTTTAATCTCAGGCTCTAGACCAGGAATGGGCAAACTTTTTGGATCGCGGGCCGATAAATTAAAAAAAAATTCTCGCGGGCCGGATAACCTGACAAAGGCGATTACGTTTTATACTATATGATGATGTATTAAAAATGCTCATTAAATATATTTATTTCCTTACAGTGTCGGACAGCGGCGCGGGAGAGGGTTGGAAGTCTTTAATAAAACGACGGCTAAACCGCAAAACCCTACACAAACGAATACCCATCACCGCTTGGTTACCGCAGTGAGTATTTTGTTAACAATAACAATATTTGTTTACGTGTTAATGCCTCCCTTTTCTAATGTAAATACTCGGCTAGGTGACTTTTCATTTTGACGGGATTATAGTTTACCTAAACTAAAATTTATAGCTTAAACTGCGAAGGATGTCTTAAGCTTCAATCTATCTTTAAATTAATAAAAAGATAATGCAACAATAAATCTTTTGAATACTAGCTTAATACGATAATAGGTTGTGTAAAGAAATATTATTCTCGAAATATTATACCTACAGTAAACAATGTGTTTACCGTTGACAAAATATTTGTTCAAAACAAAAAGATGTTTCTGGAACCTTTTGAGGCAATACACGCAGACCAGTACAAGTCCTTACAGCAAGGTCACTTTTTGTATAGTAATAATCATTTGCAAGGAACATACCTTTACCTACACATGTTATATAAAAAATTAGATCACGAGGTACAATTTGAATCGTGAATATTCAAATTCAGTCGCGTGATTTGCATTCATTATGGGCTCCCTAATTTGATTGGTTTCCGCTAATATAGTAAACTAGTTTCATACAATATTCAATTATTCGCAGTCTCTTCCTTATTTTGTTTTGTCTAAGCGTAGAAATATATGTTAATTCTATCCAAACAGAAACTTAGTATTGCGTGATAAATATAGTACACTTCACGTGTAAAATACAGCTAGAGAGATATGGGTGAACTCGGCGGAAATTGGTTTTCACTAGTTAAGCTTGTTCGATCACTTAGTGCTCAGTTTTGATAAATGGTAACTTTTACCGGCAGTTAAACTGCAAAGGTTTATTGGTAGCAATTAATTCACGCTTGGCTATAACTTTTATATAAAGTTTTAGTACCTACTTAGGTTTATGAAGCACGTTACTAAAGTTAAGGTTTCAAATTATATGTACTTATAACAAACACAATCAGAGGAGACAAGTGTAACGGTTATGTCAAATAAAATTTATTTCTAATCCCTTTTTAACATTATTTGATAGATAAGTAATTAGAATAGCATGCGGCTAGAACAGGGCAATTTCAGTACATTTACACTTTTATATTTCAGATATAACGCAGAAAAGGCGATAGGTGATCTTATAGCTGGTATAACAGTAGGTTTAACTGTAATCCCACAATCGCTCGCGTACTCAAACATCGCCGGCTTGCCCCCGCAATACGGTCTATACGGTTCCTTCTTGGGTTGCTTTATCTACATCATATTTGGAGGATGTCGGGCTGTGCCAGCAGGACCCACAGCCATCGCGTCTCTGCTGACCTGGCAAGTAGCCGGAGGTGTCGTAGAAAAGGCTATTCTCCTCAATTTTCTAACTGGACTCATCGAACTTCTAATGGGAGTGCTTGGACTAGGATTCCTCATTAACTTCGTGTCTGGTCCCGTGTCTTCGGGATTCACGTCAGCTGTCGCGCTGATGATTGCGACCTCACAAGTCAAAGATTTATTCGCCATCACTGTAACTGGAACGACGTTTTTGCAACAATGGATTTCGGTATTCAAGAACATCCATCTAGCGTCACTATGGGACCCCATTCTTGGATTTAGTTGCATTGCTTTACTTCTTTCTATGAGAGTAAGTTGAGACTGAGTTACTATCAATACAATTTATTATGAAATGTTAATGATTATGTATATGTAATATTTGTTTTCCTTTACAGAAAATCGGAATGATCAAACTAGGGCAAAATGCTTCGGAAGGGCCAAGCACAAGGCAAAAAGTTTTGACCAAATGTATGTGGCTTCTCGGCACGTGTAGAAATGCTATCGTCGTAGTTTTAACAGGAGTTCTTGGTTTTTGGTTCGTTTCTTCAAAGGGAAGCGCTCCCTTCCGGCTCATGGGTACGTATATTTGTTACATGCGGTGTTTTCTTATTTAAAGATAGAATTTATTTACTAATATGTTAAAAACGAATCCAGACAAATGTATTAGGAACCTTAATACCATATATAACTTGATATTATTTTAATAATCTCGTTTCTTGTCTTTTAATGCGTTCGCTAGCCGAAGGTGTCCCGGGCGGTTAGTACCGTAACGCAAACACGATCCATCACATTTCTTATTGACCCATTAGTAGGAGTCGATCAAACATGCACGCTGGCATTCTTCTCATCCCATTGCATGAAACTTTACGTCACTCCATACTTAGGTTTCCAAAGACTAATTCTAGTATTTTTGCAGGTGCGATACCTTCTGGTGTTCCCATACCAATGATACCTCCGTTCAGCTATGTGCGAGCTGATAATACGACCGCTGACTTTGTAGACATGGTCTCAGAACTGGGATCCGGCTTGTTGGTCATCCCTTTAATAGTGCTGCTGGAAGACATAGCTATTTGTAAGGCGTTTTCTGAAGGCAAGACGATAGATGCGACGCAAGAGATGATTGCTTTAGGGCTGGTTAACGTGGGCAACTCGTTCATGCAAGCTTACCCTGGAGGAGGATCGCTTGCCCGATCCGTCGTGTCCAACGGCTCAGGAGTGAAAACAACCCTCAACGGAATTTATACCGGTGAGTATATAGACGATAATAGAGTATTGTTAAATGTACCAATAGCACTACCTATCTTAATAATAATAATAATAGTTACATTGTTGTCTGTATCATTAAGTTTCCCATTTCAAAATAAGTAAAAATCATGTCTAGATACTTCTTTCTTTTTAAAGGTAAGGACCCATTTGCGGGACCTTTAGCCATGAAAATACTCATGTCCACAAAGAAACAGTGGTCGCCTCTTCTGTCAGTAGACTCTTGAATTTAATACCCTTACATTGAGAAACAATATCTTACTTTCTTCTTACAGGTCTGATGGTGATCTTCGCGCTACAGTTCTTCACGCAGTACTTCGAGTTCATCCCCAAGGCCGCACTGGCTGCTGTCATCATCTCCGCCATCTTGTTTATGGTCGAGTATGACGTCATCAAGCCAATGTGGCGGGCTAAGAGTAAGTTACTTGGATATATGAAATTGTTATATAGACTCTATAAAGACAGTAGACACAATGTAAATTTACAACACATTGATAGTTTATTAGTTAATTTTCCCTTTAGAGAGAGATATATCAATATAATAATGTAGGTATACATACTTATTTCCATTATGTATTTACTTAACATATAAAACCAAGCAAAAGGCTACATTTCTAAACTTGATTAAATTTTCGACTTATTTAATTATCTTATGAATAGAAATAATAACTAAACATTTTTTCATGCATCGCTGTCATAACTTATACTAAGTATCACAACAATGTGTTCATAATATTCCGTTACTGATTAATTTGCGGTTTTCCTCGGAAAAACCTCGGGAAATAAGAACATACTACATACTTTCAGACATATGTACAATTTTCTTATGTACTTTTTACTATTTAAGTTTACTTCCCTATCAAATTGTTAGGGGAAAATTTATTGATGCGTAATATTAATTTCTTCACCTACTATATAGTTATCTCCAATCTACGGTTTCGATCGCACATTTCGTAGCAGTTCATGTAGCGTAATTCCAAATTCTTTACCAATCTTCGTGAAAGAAAATGTGATAAATAAATATTTACGATACAAATCCGCTTGAAGAGCTTAACGCGTCCAAAAAAACTTTTTAGCTTATATTTTAGTATGGAAAAAGATTAAAACCAAATGAGTATGAACTATTTCTGATAACCAAGAGAAACTAAATATCATTAGTCAATGATCATAAAAACACGATTTTAATTTTCCGATTAAATCGGACCATTGCATTTGGTTGTACGTAATTAATAGTTTCGTAATCTAGAAGCGGTATATTTAGTCTTTAGTCCAGAGAGTAATTAAACGTGTCGAGGAAATATAAATTATATGTCTACAATTAAAATAAATACTTTCTATGACTTTATCAGACCCGTCTACATATTTTGCTTCAAATAAGAGAAGGGTTTATCTATTAACTAGCTGTTGCTCGCGACTTCGTCCCCGTAGATTTGTTTTTCCATTATTTGTTCGCTCCTTCTTATGTAGCCTAACGCCTTCCTCGATAAATTGTCTATTCAATAAAAAAAATATTTTTTCAATTCGAACCAGTAGTTCCTGAGATTAGCGCGTTCAAACAAACAAACAAACTCTTCAGCTTTATATATTAGTATAGATTAGTTTTAATTACGTTCAAGTTATGTGGGTTATAGATTTTCGACTTATTATTGAGGGTTTTTTTTAGATACTGCTAGTTTCTCTACTGATGCATACAATTTAAATAAAGTAATATGGAAATCAAGTGTTCTAAATACAACATTACGTTCCGGCTGTAACACTATTTTTAATTAAAACTTCTCTTACATTTTTTTTACACTATCGGGTTTTTTTATCTATACAACTCTAAAATAATAAAATAAAATAAAAATAAAATAATTTAATGGTTTGTTAACTAGGTATCAATTTCATATCACTACATAGTATAAAACAATCCCTGTGCCTTTATATATATGCTTAAATCTTTAAAACTACGCGACCGATTCTCATGCGTTTTTTTAATAGATAGAGTGATTCAAGAGGCAGGTTTATATGTATAATATATGCGAGCGAAGCTGGGGCGGGTTTCTAGTTAAGTACAAAATAGAAACGGCTCGTTGTACAGCTGTTACTAAGATACTATTATATGGTTTCAGAGTTGGATCTGATTCCCGGTCTGACAACGTTTGTGCTCTGTCTCGCTCTGCCGATAGAGATGGGTATATTGACTGGTGTTGTGGTCAATATCGTTTTTATCCTGTACCACGCTGCTCGGCCTAAATTCTCTGTAGAGATGCTCAAGGTAAGTCTTTTAATAGATTTTTTGAGGGTAGTTCTGTTTCATTATATTTTATTAAACTTAGCATTGGTTAATTGATAATTATTAATGAGAAGGACGTTTTGCATTAAAATAACTAGTTTTAAATCATCCCTTAAAATAAGATAATATAAACTTATTAACATTAATATAGTGGTTATTTGTTTAAATCTTAATAACCGCTGAAACGTTTTTCATTTTGTAATAAACTATTATTCCTCCAAATACTTCTAAAGTGGCCATGTTTTATTATAATTCTAATATACTGTAAGGATATGCCACACAAATTAATTTAATTACAGCTGTACACAAAAAAAGTTCAGATATTTTGATGAACTTTGACGACCGCTTGGCGCAGTGGTAACACAACTGCTTTCTGCGCGAAGGGTCGTGGGTTCGATTCCCACACCGGAAAAATATATTTGTCATTTACATTTGTATTATTCTGGGGACTGAGTGTTGCTATGTATTGTATGTATGTATTTACAAAAGAAAAATATGTATATGTAATTTATTCCCTTATCTAGTTGCCATAACACAATCTTCGGCTTAGCTTGGAACTAGATGGCGCTGTGTATAAATGTCCTGAAAATATTTATTTATTTATTTACTATATAATATTATGTTTCAAAACGTAAATTAAAAATGTATTGCAGACGGAACAAGGCGTGGAGTACTTAATGATCACCCCAGACCGTTGCCTCATGTTCCCATCAGTGGACTACGTGCGGCGACTCGTCACCAAATGCGCGTCACCAAACTCCGTGCCCGTAGTACTCGAATGCACGCATATCTACAGCGCAGACTACACAGCCGCCAAATCCATAGAACAACTAACAGCCGACTTCCACGCGAGACAACAACCTCTATACTTCTACAACGTGAAACCTTCCGTCTGCTCGATATTCGAAGCGGTCGCCAAGCCGGAACACTTCGTCGTTTTCTACGAAGACGACGAACTAGACAGGCTCTTTACAGCTGATGAGAGGATAGCGCACAAGAAACCCCCGCCGCTCAACGCGTAAGCTTTGGAACTATTTACTTTTAATTTTTTCGTTCTATATTTAAAATGTTTTTTAAAATTCGAACAGTCCTGGCGATGTATAAAGCTAATCGGTGTTGAAAAGAGATATTGAGCTAATTTTGACTTGTTAAAGTTTTCTCTTTCGCACACTAGCTACGTGACGGTAAACAGTGGTCTCTTTTCAATGGCTGAAATATATTTATCGCCTGACTTTGTAAATACCATTTGAAACAAAATTATTAAATTCAATGTAAAAGGTTATAAACCAATTTAATTATAACCTCTTTCGCTTTGTATATAAACGAAAAAGTTAAATCTTAGGTTAGTAAATGGTTCAATGGTAAAGGTGGTTTAAAGGATGTTTTGTGCTCCTTTTATATATTTTTGGAACGAATTTGACGGTAGTGTGATATTACGTAAGCTCGAGTGACCTCTATCGGCGGACGTCGATGTAAAACTATCGTGATCGGAGACAAAATGGCCCCCAGACGTTCTACAGAATGCAATTTTTAGTAGATTTTATACCAATTTACTATTTTGGTACGAACAATATACATTTTGAACGGTTATACGCAGTTTATAACATAAGTAGTTTTCGGTCTAAAATGAAACGATTCCAAATATTTTGGTAAAAATTATGCTGGAGGCCATTTTTTAATGCTCTCGTCGCGAGACCTATAGATGCTCTATTTTTAGTAAGGTTATGGAAATAAGACTTGACGGAGCCTTTCGGAATGATTTCTATGGTCATTGTTCAGATGATATTTAGGATTAAATATGGGCAAAGAAACATATGTCTTGTGCTTATCGTAAAACAGCTAACAATCACTCAGCCTTTTATTTGATGAAAGACTCAGTGAGTACTAACTGTTTTTATTATTTTCATATTGAAAAACTAGTTTTATAAATTCGTGCAAAGTATTGATTTAACATGCTTAAAAACTTCTTAGTAAGAAAATATACTATAAAAAATAAAAATAATAAATAATCGTTGTTTAAGACATATTTTCTGTCTGAATGTCTCCGTCAAGTATAGTGCGTGTAGTGTCGGAAGGCGTTTGGCTGTGCAGCTGTGACCGCGGTAGGCCGTCCGCAACCAACAGTATTATACCCATAATATACAGATACAATACACTCGAATAATTTGCCTGGCTACTTAATCACTTTACTAAGTTATAGGCATTCCATATGTTAGGCTCATTTTTCGTCTTCATACATAAATAATCATTAATTTTACTAAGCTTTAATTTAAATAAAGCTATTTTTGTTGCGATATAACCTGCACAAAATAAAAAAAAGTATTTTTGGCTATCGTGTAAATTATTATTAAATAGAATTAAAACGTTACGTTATACGTTAGTGACAGAAGTGTCATGGCGCCTTATAAATTTTCCCGCGCAATTTATTCGCGCGCACTGCAGGTGATTGTTATAATAAATGAATGATTCAAGTTTGGTAAAGACTATGACAACTAGCAACACAAGTGTTCTTTATAAAACAATATTATCAGTATTATTTTTGCTTTTAATGCATTTGGAACAAATATTACATAAAAATAACCTATTGTGAAATAGTGTCATAGTCTTATCACACCAATTTAAACGATCCGATTTTATCTTTTTAATCTATTATTATGCCTGACCTATTTTTTTTCTTTATTAGCAACAGTTTGACATCTGTAAATTTGACAGTTAAACCAAATCAAATCCATAAGTTTGACAGATTGCATTAAATATTTGACAATATAATTCACTTAAGACGTACTTATATTTGATTGACATTTGATTGTTCGTGCGTTATTGTAACATATCGGATCGTATTTACTGTGGTAGGTTTGGAGATGATAACCCCGTAGAAGTTAGGAAAAGTGAATTCAGCTTAAAACTTGTGGAAGGGTCAGTATAAATGATTGTCAGCTTAAAAGTCGATATAAAATTTGAAGAATACTCTATGTACATTTTAGTAGTCTGAAGTCATAAGACGTAAGTATATGGCTCCCTTAACGTGACTCTAATTATAATATCAAGTAAGTAGATATAGTTCAAAAGCCCATTTACGAATATACAGTGCAATTTTCACCTCTGTTTCATACAATCTTCACTTAAAGAAAAACTTTTAAATAAAACAAAACTGCTTGGAATGATGGAAAATCAATGATTCCTATTAAATAAAGAAATGAATGAACGCGTGAATGGGCTTTAATATTTGAAAAAAAACATCCCATTACTGAATGTATTGATGTGAACTTTGATGTCGTAGTAAAAATAAATTCAAATGTAAAAATTCGATGTTTGAAAGAACGGTCACGTTACAGATAATCTATAGATAGTAATGCTTTTAACTTCCATAGCATGCTTCTTGACCAATAAAACCATGACAAGTCATGTAGATAAAATAGAATTTCATGCGATTTAATACTCTGTGTAATTTTTTCTATTATAAATACTTAGTTTGCAAGATTTAAGCTGAACTATCTACTGTGAACCCCTTAGTTTTAGTTATTCTATTCTTTGTACCATTGAAAAAGTTTAGAAAATCCAAAGGATAACACATCATTTATATTTGTATTGGCAATAAAACATCGAACAATTTTCAGTTTATTTGAAACTGTCAAAGAACAATCTGTCAAAACTAAATTACGACCCAGTATAAAATTTTAAGTTAGCTTTTTCCATGGTACAAAGAATAGCATACCATAGTGTTATTTAAAAATGATTTAAGAGGACTCTAGCGTCTCTCGCAAATGTTGTGATTGTTGTAGATTTAAAGATCGATTTAATTATTCTTATGTACTTATGCCATGAGTTGTACGCCATGTCCCTATGACTACGATCGTGATACTTAATGAATTGTTTAAGTAGTTACTTTATTTATTAATAGGTGTTTAGAGTACAAGTTAGTTGTAGAAAGAAATTTAATATCATTAAACTATTAGGAATTATAAAGGGTCCAGTGCGTCGATACGTGTGAGCAAATGCATTCTCGTGTTTGTGTAACCTTGTTTATATATATGCAATTAATAAAAAAGTAACAAGCTAAACTTTATTAGACTTTGAAGTAACATCTGTCATAGCTGTCAGTTGTCAATTCTTCCGTATATGCTGTTTTTTGTCAACTTTGACATTTAGTAGAAGAGTAAAAAAAATATCACTTATGAGAAAGAGAGGTAACAGTGATTTAGCTTATATACTAAGAAAACCCGTTTCCCTGTCAAGCAGGTATCCAATAAAAAATGTCAAATCGAAATTCTAGAAAAAAGATGGCTGCTGACAGCACGCTCATTCCATCTCTTTCACGCTTGCCCGCCAGGTTTCCAAAAAAACATGTCTAAGATAAGAGTGAATTTGGCAATTTATTGTTAGTTATTTAGATAATTAATTACATAAACATGACTAATACATTTGAGTGTACACGAGTGGAACAACGACGCACATAACCCAACTTCGAAGATTAAACCTCTTCACGTGTCTTTGTGATCCACAAACTATGTTTAAAATGTATTTAAACGTTAACAAAAAATATATATTTTAAAGAAATGCTTTAGATTAAAAAATATATTTAAATATTTAAAATTATGGTGCGTTTAAATCGAATAACTAATGTTTTCCCAGTTCCAAGAACAAAATAAAACTTATTAAACTCTGTGAGAGTTAGAATGTCTCCGTTGTTTTATTTTCCCTGTCATCTATAACTTATTATAATAAAAACATTTTGTTATCGTAACGGTAAATGGTAAGTACCTAAATAAGTAAATTTAAAGTTTTCAAATCAAGTTATATTTTTAAAATATTAACAGGAAGGTACCTACCGAAACATGTGTCATTAAAAATATTAAAATTCAACTGTACGTACAAGATTACTTATAAGTTGTTTTATTTACATAATATCATTTATTTAGATTTTAGATAGATTTTATTAAAAGCAGTAGAAGTCCCATAATTATACCATTAATAAAATACACAAAGTTTTTGTTCCTTCTGTCATATTGTCTGAAAACCTACATGGTTGATCTACCACCTAGCTAGGTATCCTACCAAAAACCTTATTTTATAACGGACAGTTAATTTGATACATTATAATATCGAAACTAAAGCCTCTTGTCATAGACGTATAAAGGAAAGACTGATAGTCGCTCCACTATAAATGAAGCCAAAACTTATACATATAAGTAAGTGTAAAAAGCACGTTTTTATACTCTCTGACAGGCACACAACCCCAAAAAGTTTACCCTAAAAATGTTTAAAAATTGATATCTACGAAAAACATGAATGCGATGCACTTCGGCAACGATCTATGGAAATAGAGAATTTTTCTACTTCGAAATGGCTTCACTTTGCGTGCTCCTATTGCGGTTCTAGGTGTTATAATTCTATGGTCCCTTATCACATAACAATCGCAATGACCTTTATATAACGCATATACGTATACGTGGATGCACGTCCTACGGGTCAGTGCACACGTATATTGCTGCCGTGTTCATATTGTTCACGACATAGAGCAAATAGTAGAAATATTTTGCTATAAGTCGCTCAGTTCGCTTGAATACGTCTAGACGTATCATCTAGATGGTAAGGTAAATATTTCAAGACGTCATCTATTCTCAAGCAAGCAAAGCTTGTGTTATAGCAATTAGATTAGATATAAAATACAGCGAAAAGTATAAAATACTGAACCAACACATCGTAAAGTTGTGAATAACTTTCTAAAGGTACAATCAATGATATTATATAATAGATATGTTATGCACATACAAATCAACCTAAAAAAGTGTTCCGCTTAGCAGCGGCAGCACACATCATACAAGTCAAAACGATAGAAAAGGGAAATGATAAAACTAACGAGAAAAAAAGAGATAGTTTTGTCAGTTGCGCGTGAAAGCATCGGCAACCAATAAAAAACCTAAAGGCAAGACGTCCTAATTAGGATGTTATTGCGTCTTCAAAATTTTGCGCTTATAACATAATATCTATTTAATATAATATTGGGTATAGGTAATACATTTATAATACGCAAAAGATATTTTAAATATGTAAGTATATGCTCTTTCAGGCTGTAATAATAAAATAGATATGGATGAAATTTAATAAATATGGGTTAATTAGATAATAATAATAGGATACTTTTAATAATTTTTTTTTTCCTACATAAATCTCATACTTTCTAACAAGGTACATACGTTTAAAATCTGGTTAAAACCACACAGTACTCTTGACACTCATTCCAGATAAGCAAACATAACTAATGGCGAAACTTCTTTAAAAATATAAATATTAAGACTCAAAGAGGTAGAATAGATTGAGTATAATAAATAAACATAGAAGGACAGAATGGTTCAATGCACATTGATATTGAAATAGACTAGACAAATAGAAAAAATAAGTATTCAGTTATAAGTTGTCAGCTCGGAAGCAATTGGGTCAAAACTGCTTCCTATACAATGATATTAAAAATTTAAAATCATTGTTCCTATACTAGAAAACATTTCTTACAAATTCTTATTATAAATGCGACAATTTGTTAGTAAGTATATATAAATTAATGCTACTCTCTCTTGGGCAAAAACTGAATTTATTTAAATGAAATAAAGACTATAACGTATATTACACAAAAGATAATTTTGTGCCGGTCGTGCGACAAAAAATATTCCGGTAAAACGGAGCTTGGCTTAAAGTCGAATTATGACTTAGAAAAGATTATTAAATAAAAAGAACATTATTATGAATAGAACCGTTAAAAGATTAAATGCCCTATTTAAATTGAGATCCTTACACATACTACAGTAAACACATTGTACCATTCAACTTTAACAAAAGCATATCTAGACTAAAGGATTGTTATTGTCGACGTTACTAAGGTATGTATGGTAGGAACTAGGAAATAGACATATTTTCCCCCGAACAAATGGGTTGCTGATTTGATATTCATTCTAGAAACTCTTTACCAGAATTTAAAGGATGTACAATAAACTCGTTACTTTATTCAATGAGTTTTTTATTTCGTAAAATAATTAAAGGTACCTAACGTTATTTTCCTAAAGTCGTAGGTACATTGAAAATATAAAGTACATACGACTTCAAATGATAATGAACATATACAAAAAAAATCATCGAAATTGGTTCATAAAGTTGTATACACAATTAAGAGCAGCACATATTAATATAAGTAGTTTAATGTAATTTTACCTGTACATATCTATTGTGCAAGCTTCTCAGTGTATCTAAATAAATGAATGAAAAAGCCTCCTCCATAAACCATATAATATAACGATCATAAGAAATTTTACAAAATACATGCAAGAATCATTTAACAAAAGGAATCGTTTAGTTTTGAATGTGTTCATCAACATTAATAGTCGAATTTTTAAAGTATTGTAACTTTACTATTGTCAATGGCATGGATACAAGCGACACAAAAATAAGCATGTCTAATGAACCGAAAAAATATAATTACACGGCTTACAACGGTTATTCACTATTAAATATTTTAAAACCCCACGTAACTCTGTACTAAGCAATGGGTGCGTAATGATGCTTGTTCTAATTCCCGGCTCCTTTAAAAGATAAACTAGGAAATTGTCAACATTACAGAGCCTTTCACTGGTATGTTATGGGTATGCAGGTATCGTTATGAAACCCTTATCAACATGTTATCGTATGGGAGCTGTTGAGAGAAGTATAGTAGGCGTCATTTATGTTTAGCGCTGGACGAGAATAGCTGCGCATCGGTAGAATCGCGCTCGTAATTGACGTATTGGTGCGAGAAAGACAACACGACTGGGACAACCAAGCTACGCTCGCGCATCCGACGATCGCGCGCCCCGCGCGCCGTGCTGTCCCCTCGATACCTTATTTTTGACTTCTGCGCAGGTTTCGTTCAGCGCTAAGGATTCGTGACGCGAACTATACCAAACAATATGCTATACAACTTTCTACGCAGTATTAAGGTTACTGTGCTAAGTTTGACTAGTGCATGCTTTCGTCACGGGTTCATTGAACTTTTGATTAGTCACGTGTTATTATGTACAGGTTATAAGGTTTGGTGGTTAATTATTGAATTATACCATTGATTATAACAGTTATAAAATCGTAAAATTAAATATGTATATGTTTTATAATAAGCGTCACAATTTATTGACAATTTCTAAATTTTACCGTCTGGTAAAATAAACATATACTTTGGATTGAGCATAAAATGAAACAAGAATTTAAAATACATGTTTTAAGTACCTATTAAAATGTATTATCATTTAACAATCCTGAATAGAATGATCACGTATTTCCTAGCGTTTTTGCACTCGGCGGAATTCAAGCAAAAACTAGGCTAGACTCTTAAAAATGATGCTACTACCGTAATGCATCAACTGAATAATAAAATATGGTAAGTTCTGGAAAGATTTGCATAAATATACTCCTGTATATTACACGTACGTACTACATAAAAGCAGAAAATTAGCATCCAAAAAGAATATTACCTACCTTTTAAGTGTTCGTACCTTCTGTCGAATTTAAAAACAATTTTGATAAATAGATTACTAAAAGCTATGAATATGAAATGCGTTGTTTTATTAGCGTTATTTGTCGAATAAACATTTGATATTGAATGCACATTGGTGATGCAATGTCTGACAGAAATATTATGACTACAATAGACCTTTAGATGACTGTACATTCCGTTTGTATGTAGAAACTACATCATCAATTGATTATCCATTATTTAAATAATATATTTCAATGTTTATAATATACAATAATTCTGAAAGTATAATTGATTTAATCTTAAAACGTATTTATTTATAAAAACATTGTAATACGTACTTAGAAATTTAAGTAAGTAAGCCTATTTAATAAGCTAGCAACATAGTCATGATACCGGCCACGGCGTTGACTTCCGTCACTGTAAATCAATTTTGTTTATCTTTATGACAATGTGTAATCCCTGATCTAGTATTCAATCAAGGCCTACCTTAAAAAACCATTAGCAAATCGAATATCCACGCCATGAATAGATTAAAATCTGTAATTTTAAAATAGCGTGAATCTTAATCAAACATTACTCAGAAATGCGATGTTTTATTATATAACAGGTAACAACAAAAAGTATGCCCGTTATTTTATTGAATGAGACATTTTGCGGTTCATGGCTGTTTTGTCAGTACCTATTAGCCTTTAAGCCGAATGCGTACGATGCGTTTTTTACGCGTAGTCAGTTTACTGAAGACTGCCGAATTGTGCTTGTATATAAGATTTCAAAGTAATATAGAGAGCGTATTCTATATAATATAGTCTACAATTACATAGACAAATGTCAATTGACATTGACAGCCTTAAGTTAAATTGGCGGTATGTAACCTGTATGTAACTAATTTTGTATCTGTTGCTACAAGATTAAACTGTACCTATGTGAATGTGGTCGTTTAGAGTATACACAATTATGTAATAGAATGGAAAATAAAAACAAGGGTATAATCTTACATAATCTCAAGGTTTGTATTTCCCAATGAATAATTGTCCAAGCAATCTATATTCTGCTGTCTGTAGAAGATCGTGTCTATGTATTAGACTAGCGTTTGAAACTACGCGATGGAAACGCTTCCTACATACAAAGCTTAATGTTACGGCGATGCCGGCAAGCCTGTTTCTTTGCCAGTTCGTCTGATGTACCTCCGCGGACGCCACGTTTCCCGCGCATTTCCACAGATAAAAATAAATTTTCCATCTCCCGCGCAATAGTTTAGTGTTGAACTATAGTGATTGTTTATGCGAGGACACTGAAAACTGTGCAAAGGTAAATATGTATTATCTGTGTAACTATAAAAAAGTTTACGAACCTATAAAAAGTTTTTACTTTGTTTAATGTTAAAAAATATTCTGTAGATAGTTTTTCACTATCAATACAATGAAAAAAAAATTATTAAACGGTATTTTGTAATTTATTTTATAAGAATAAATGGTATAAAATTTTCCTTACATGCAATCGTATTTAATTAAATATACACTAATACATTACTATAAGTTATATATGAGATATACGTTTTATCCTATGTTCCTAAAACTGTGAACCTAGCTGTAAGTTTTATTTAAAAAAAAAACATTAAAAGTACGTGTTCTAAAAGCAAATAAGTGCATTTTAATAGTGTAGATGTTTGCATAATACGCATTGTATGAGTCATTAGTACTTAGTATATTCTTCTACTTTGTTCGTACATATGTATATGTACTAGGCCAAAAAATCTATTCTAATATTTAAAAGCTAAAATTTTATGAGTTTGTGAAGTTGTGCGTAAAATCTTTAAAACTACCCAACCGATTGTCATGCGGTTTTTTCAATAGACAGAGTGATTTAAGATGATACCTTATATATGCGTGCATAACCTTATAGATAGTTCATAAAAAACAATTAGGTTTTACTAGAGTGAAACTGCGGGGCAGGGCTAGTTTTGTAGTATACCTAACAAGCGGACCCGAGCCCACTTCGTTGGGCATAATGTTAAGAATCATTTTTTTATATAGCCTATGACACTCAGCAATAATGTGGCTTTCTATTGGTGAAAGAATTTTAAAAATCGGTTCAGTAAACCCCGACATTACCCCTTACAATTTAACAAACACACAAAATTTACTTTTTTATAATATTAATATAGATGAAACGAATTATCTTATTGTTAATCTGAACAATGCAAGTTAATTTAATTATTAAAATTATAAAAGAATGTAAATATAGAAATTCAAGTAGATAAAGGAATTTAGTATACTGTATATTCAATCATAATATATTCGTGTGAAACCGACTCGGTCGCTAGTAATTTACAAAAGAAAATTCTAGAATTCTTTGTAAGTTCAAAGTTCGTATCATTCAGAAATGCCGGGGCTGTAATCTTCTTTAAAACAGCTACGTTCATACAATGGAATGACGCAACTATCTCTAACAGAAGCTTTTATTCCTCTGGTGCATCTGCTTTTGAAAAACATTGGAAAACTATTTTTAAATTTGCCTATAAATTTTACCTACTACTGAATTATATCGGGTTTGTTAGCTAGTTTTCTGCTATTTATTATATACTAGCTGACTCGTGCCCACTTCGTTAAATATAAAATTATAATTAATTTTGCCCAACTTAAATAATCACCACTTTAACCATAGTATATTCATCTATACCTACACCCAATTTAAATAATCCTTTTTATTTCTGTAACTTACATACAAAATTTAGTTAGTTATTAAATTATTAAGAAAATTTTTCCACATACTAATAGAACACCGCATTACGAGTATCCATGAATGAAAGATGTTAACTGACACAAGTTTTCGAAAAGTACGAGGTCCAAATTTCGTTCAAAAACAAAAATCACTGGGAACACCTAGCGTTGTTAAATACTAGCGACCCGTCCCAGCTTCGCTCGCACATATTATACATGTCTCAAACATTGAACCTTCCGCTTAAATAAAATAAAATGGTCGAAGATCAGTTGCTTAGTTTTAAAGAATTAAGCAGAGAAAGCGACTTTGTTTTATATTATGTGTTTTATACTATAATGATTATTAAAACAATAAGGAGATAGAGTAACGAAATGATAACTCAATAATTGATTTCCAGCAAAATGCGGTGGACGTTGTTCGGTGCGCTTGCGCTGATTAGCCTCGCTCACGGCCAGGACTCCCGGGAGACTTGCTACACGGTCAACGATGAACCTTACCTGCTATTTGGGACTAAAACTGCATACACCTTCTCCCACAAAGGAGTACCGGTTATGAGGACGCATGAAGTACCAGGTCAGAAGAATTTTATTATAATACAATAGGAAATTAGCTGGAATACTTAGCTGAATAACATCACAATAATAATGATAGTAAAATAAAATATTATTAGTGATATAAAAAGGCATAGTTCACTTACTACCTGATATGAATAAGTCAATATAATTCGTGATTTTCAATTGATTCTAAATATATAAATTAGACGACTAGCTTTTCAATTAAAAGAGACTATTCAAAAATTTATTTCAAAGACTTAAAGCTTATTTATTTTAAAGAAAGTCGATATAATCTATGGTCGTAAACAATCATAGATTCAAGGCCTATTTTGACATAAATTGAAATACATTCCAATAGAAACCAATAACAGTGAATATAATATTTAGATTACAGCTGCAATAGAAAACCTTTTCGTGTTATAAAACCTTCCATAATATAGAATTATAGTGGCATGTTGCGTAATACGTCGGTCAAGGTGGACGGTGCATACAAAATAACTGACGTACATTTTGGTATTTACCTGTGTATGTAAATCACGTACGGGTACGAAGCGTCGTGCTATGTGTTTCAAATATTCATTTTAAAATGATATCGTAACAGAAATTCGTGCATGTATATTAGGTACGTCTATAAGCACTAAATTTGTTAAAAGTTTTTGTCATTTAATGAATGAATAGGTTTTTTTAACTTATTTTTTACTACGTTTATTAAAAAATATGTTTCACTCTTACCGTCTTTTAATATAAGACTTTCAATAATAAGAATTTCAATAATACAAAAATATAACATTAAGAATGAAAACGAATATGGTTTATAAACCCAAATGAACTTAATTCATTAAATATAATACTCTCGCAGTAAATTTACGCGGTATGAATTTGTCAGAAAATTTGACACTGATAAAGCTTGCATAAGAAACTATGTCGGAATCTAATTGTGGATGTTCATCTGTAAAACGGGACATAAATAAAAGGTAAACCGTGTCAGCGCAATGCTGTGTGATGTAATCGACTTATTCCGTACTAACGCTCATAAAACCGTTTACAATAACACGTGCTATATCCCTCCCTGTATTAAGTCTCCTATATTAAGCTACCAGAACCTATCCTAAATAAAACTAAACCGTGTGTTCAAAAAGGTGGTTCTTTCGTAAATTTTCTTTTTAGCAGTCCTCGCTAATTCATTCGTATCAGGATGCGTGGAGAAAAACCGGTATTTCGTGCTAAATTGACTTAACCGCCTCCTTCTACGAGTAGACCAGGAGGTTAATAGAGGATTCCCCCATAAAAAAAATAAGACTCAAACTGGCTAAAACGATTGACGATAGAGTCACAGATAACCAAGTTCCTAACAGAATGTTCCCCAATATCCACATCGATTTTTTTCTAGGTAAAATACTCACGTATGCCTTTACTGCCGGGAGTACGTAGTGTTCGCTATGAACCAAAACGAAATAGAATAAAACCCCATAGTTCCTACTACACATTAAGCGACGATCTTTCCTTCTTACCTCAAATTACATCTCACGGAGTCATGAGACGATAATACTAACAATTAGCTGGCCCACTCTGTACATATCCTACCTGTAAGCTTATATCCTACACCTCTCATTCTTTTTGTTTGCTTAAGAACCACCCTCGTACATCCAGGAATATTCTAAGCTTTTATCGAGTAATATTACTTATAGATATCAGATCCGTCACTATGATAATTTTCTTTTAACATTGACGTTCTAGTTTTACAAGCAGTGAGAAAATATTCTAATTTGCTCCCATTACGCATATTCATTACTGCATCTATTTTTATTTTTAACTATTAACACCGTCCTATGACGGAAAAGGTTTAATTGATTATTAAATTTGGAACTCGTCCAAAATTTATAACAACGCCGTAAAATAACAGTTAATTGTGGTGTGTATCCTGTTTATTGTTAAAGTAAATCTCATAGTATTCTAGCAAATCTTTAAGGCATATTTTCGTGTTAGTTATAAGCTAGATTTTCTTACAATACTCTTTCGTACATATTTCCTTTTTTTAAAACATAGGGGGCAAACGAGCAGGCGAGCCACCTGATGGTAAGTGGTCATCGCCGCCCAAGAACACTCGCAGAGCTTGACAACTTTGGAGTGTGTTGCCTACCTTTTAAAAGATGTACGCTCTTTTCTTGAAGCACCCCAAGTCGTTACATTCATAATAAGATACAGTATATTGTGGGAGACTGATGCCTAAACTAGGCTTTATGGGCCTGTATTCGATTTCATTTTATCTCAAACTAGCTGTTGCCCGCGACTCCGTCCGCGTTTACTTTCATAAAAAAATTATTCCCCTGGAAACTGGATAAAAAGTATCCTATGTCCTTCTCCTGGTTCTAAACTACATCCCCACCAATTTTCAGTC